>JAZBHA010000281.1:22167-64773 GCA_037464855.1 Iselma pallidipennis | reverse complement strand
AATACTCTAGTTTTAATTAATGTATTTTGATGGGCTGAGAGTGCAGTTTGCCATGAGATATATGGCCGATAGGTCCGGGAGTTTGGAGTATTTATAGATCAAAACAGATCTCCATTAAGCTGTATAGTTTGTGTGTGCATATATTTGTATGTTTCTCTCTCTCTCCCATCCTGTTGTTTGTTGTGATTTGTATTCAATTCTATGTTGACGCGTATACAAAGGGTTAATGATGTGATCAGAATCTGTCCGATAGAAATATTGCTATTTTTACCCCATCCATTTTCCGAAAAAAGTAGTATATATACAGAATCAGAGAGAGAGAAGTTTATGCGTCTTGGCGCGTAAGCGTATATGCATTAAGCTCACGTCTCTCTAATATGATAACGACAATCGTTATTCAGAGACCGCTCGCTGGTTCTTTATCAAATTGTGGATTTACAGTCGGGAAAGTCCCGACAACTCCACCACCACCACCACCACTAACTAGATGGGAAAATCAAGGAGAATAATCTCTATCTCTCTTACTATCTTCATCTGCTAAGTCCTGTTCTTGTCGTCTTTTTTTTTTGTTTTAAATAATTGACGTCGCTCTAGTCACGTTTAGATCCCTTTTTGACCAACCTTGAAACCAATTTGTTCGAATTACGTCGATGCCATTTGATTAGGATGGTGGTTGAAATACGACTACCAATACCCGATAAAGACAGGTGGATGGTTGATTTTTTTTTCGTGTGGGGTTTTCCAGTAACGACCGTGTTTTTATTACCACTGGAAAAACGGCGGTTGAATTAAGTCTCTCTTTGGTCGAGACGAATAAATGAAGATGAATTCGCGCCTCGTAAATATTTTACGTGCCACCACCATCACCACCACCACCATGACTACCGTTTCCTTTTTTCCTTTACGCATACAGCCTCCACGATGAATTATGCCAAGGATTCTGGATTTAATGTCGAATTAAATTGAATTTTCAACATTTCTTGACGTTTATATCATTCTAAAAATCTGACCAAGAGAATAGTGGATTTAACACTGTTTTTTTTTGTGTGTGTGTGTATGTAAAAACTTCTATAGAGTGCAAAACGAATTTCTTTTTCGACTTACACGTTAACAAAGCCTTGTTTTATATTTGTTTAGGATAAGAACGGTTGAAAAGAGGTCCCAGTGAACTTACAACAAGGCTTTATTTTGTTAACCAGAAAAGCAGGATTTGTCGGTCAATTAATTAAATTAATAGCGAATTTTTTTTCAACCCTTAGAACTTCCCAAAGGATTAACTAATGAATTTCAAAAACAATCCCTCGGCCTCTTGTGAAATTATGTTGTTTAGTTAATGTCCCCAACATTTACAATAATGGTGGTTTATATATGTATATACTCGTATATATTTATATAGAAATTCTTTTTATATATCCCGTTTTTATATTCAACCCTTCTACTAAAGTCCATATTTTATTCAAAAGCTCTGGTAGGCCCGAAAAGAACGAGACAGCAACTGGAAAGATAATTGCCAATTTTAAAGGGAAAAAGCTTGAACGAAAATGAAAAATGAAACCAGCTTGACTAATTGTTTTAGTAAAATCATATTTCTCCCTGTGTTGCGTTTTTTTTTTGCTTTTTTTGTGTGCCCTTAAATAAACAGTAATTGGTAAAATTAAATAACAACAACGAAACGAGAACTTTGTACGTGTGTATATGTGTTGGAGAGTTGAAGTTGTCTGTTCCAGGGATATTCGAGCAAGACAGTCCCTGGAGTCTTGTAGAACATCAGCCTCTGATTAGAACATTAGCAGGCAAATGGTTCCCTTGTTATACGCAAGTAACCAGCCAAGCATTTCTTACATACAAAGTAACATCGACAGGACACGCTCAGAATTTGTGAGTTTTTATAGCGACATAGGAAAGAAAACGAGCAACTGAAGATGGATACAAGTATCCGAAACCGGTCTTAACACAATAAACCAGTTGAACTAGTAATAGCATAGTTTTAACACTTTATGGTCAAGTTTTTGAATTTCAGATAAAGTTAATAATCATATTCAGAGTTGTAAGATTTATGAATTTTGCATGTTGTTGCTGGGTAGTTTTTGGCTTCTAACAGGAAAATTTACAATTCACAACACCGACGTAAGGTCAACACATCAGTTGAATACAAACCAACGGTCATGAACAAATAAATATTGATCAAGAAAAGTCAAAAATTCCACCCGAGAAAAATTTACAATTATAATGTTTTCAAGTTAGAGGGGGCATCTTTGATTGATTGTTACCGGTCGGCCTTTTTAACAGCAAACAACCAAAAAAATAAAAATTAATTCAAAACACGTGTTCCTACAATAGTTGGGGAGGTATCTCCTATTTCCAATTATTTCCAGTTAGAAAAGACACACATTAAAAAAAAATTCTCGAAATAATTTCGGTAAATATCTGTGAAACTAGATAACATCCCTTATAGTAAACGTTGCCACCTCATAATCTAAACATAGTAAAGTATCGTATTTTTCAATTAGGTTCTTCTTTAAATAGATTCATGAGTAATGATCAAGGGATGATCTGTGCATATCCCTTCATTTCATCTGGTTGAAGAGAGAGTATGATTTTTGTTGACATTGGCTCTATATCGTGTCGTGAAGTGGGACTGGATGATCAATTTTGACACTCACTACTACTCAGTCCACCCCTTACTACACAAAATTGCAGACAGTTGTCGCAAGGGTGAGTATAGAATGAGTGAGAGGGTATTAGTTGAGTGTGAGGACGATTTGATCACAAAGTAAGTGGTCCGGGTTCTGACAGGTTCTGGGCGATATGGACATCTTGTCTTGTTGTTGATAAATGAGGAAACACCACCATGAACATATTCGCCCAACCTTTATCTATCTATCCAACAATAAGTATTGTAATTTGTATGACAAGCAACATTAGAACGAGATAGATATATGTATATGTATAGTCTTTTTATTTGAAATATCTCTGGATTATGATGTAAAAGGCAAATTGCTTTCCGTTGAAATATACAATTTGATGATATCAAAGAGAGAAAACGGCAGTTTTCAGTTAAATATTCATGTATTTACATTATAATCTCTAGTGGAACGAATGGAAAAGGGTGTCTTTCTTTCTTCAATTCCACTGTGCTTCATCCCCCGTCAACCATTCATATCAAACGAAGACGAAAAGACAATTATAATTAGAACACCAAGCGAAATTATTACTGTGAAACAAAACAGTTGCTTTTCAACAAAAGATACCAGATTTTCTGGTCATAATAATAGAAGGGTAGAACAAGGGTATATCAGGGGTGGTGTTGGGATAAAATGGATCAAATACCGAAAAAAACCGGACCCGGATGGTAGATAAATTCTCCAAAAATGAAAGAGAATATTATCAACGTTCAAAATGACCCATATTTTCATTGGATAGATAATTCAACCCCTTTTTTCCGGTGGTGTGCTAAAATGACAATTATTATTGTCTCTCGACTAACTTTCGTTTCAATAATTGAAACAAACGAAATTATATATAAATCAATACAAAGCAGCAGGGTGGAATTTTTCAATTAAGATGAGGTGTAACTTGACGAATTTAAAAGGGTTTGAAGTTTTAAATAAGTCTTTGAAATTCGAGAAACTTTCTACATCAATTCTTGACAGTGGTATGAATGTAGATTAAATGGTCTTATCATTCAAATTTTGAATCTTCTGACATATTTCGAGAGCAGTAGACTTAACTGAGGTTAATGTTAAGTTATCAGGACCTCTGTCAAAATTATGCGAATGATTGAGGTCGGACAGACATATATAAATTATGACACAATCAGACCCACCATTAGATCTTTAAATCTCTAGTTTCACTAATTCTTAGTTTATATAGTTATCGGTGGTGATAAAAGCAATAAAAAAGAGAGAAATGTTAATTTCTCAAACAATAACGGTTGCCTCTATAACCATATTAGCATTATTCGGTGAACACGATCTAGGCGGTTTTAATTTAATTCGATTCAACCCTCTTGTCAGGGTCGTGATAGTGGCTGGTGTGTATGTATGTGTACTATCGAGTTTCGGTGGGTGTACAAATTAAACTTTAATAAGGTGATTAGTGGATCAGATCGATAAATTCTCTACGGCCGTTCGCTGTTCTCAACTCTCAAGCTAATCTCAATCGGAAATACTTCCTAGATTTCAGTAGTTTGAAACGGGAAAATGAAGAAGTACCGTCAAATCCAATAGAGATTAGTGTAAATAGGAGGAAAAGATGACTGTGGCTATTATCTTGGCATTTTTTAAAAAGTGTTTTAGTTGAACGTACCACCAGGAAAGTGACGTTAATTTCTCGATAATTTATTAGGTGGAAAAGTTAAGACAGGAAACTTTGAAGTTTGCCAATGTGAAACATATATACACACATAGTTGAAAGGGAAGGAACACACTAATTGCGGAAAGTGATGCGGTTGATGGTGTCGGTAGTCTTCAACAAGCTTATATGTTGCCGTAACCATACCGGATTATACTATGAAAGGAAACTTTTCCATTTAGAAACTTTATAGGCAACTTATTAATCAAGATTTTTCCTATTATTTTATTTTTTTTCCCGGTGGCGGTAGGAATAAAATCGATTTTTTGATTTCGCCAATCTGTAGAGACCTGAATGGTGCTCAGGTGGTGAAGTTTTGAAGCAGGTGCCCTTCAACTCCCTTCACAAATATAATCCTCTTGTTTACATAACACTGGATATATACGTATATGCGTAACTATTAAACAACATAGATTTATATATATGTGTATGTCTATTTACATTTATTTATAACGAAGAAAGATAGAATTATTCCATTCTAGGAATGGTAACGAAACAAAAACAAAAACCACCTGGGACCTCATCAACTATTCAAAAGATAGACCAACAAACACAGAAACAAACAGAGAGAGATATATGTTAATAAATTAGAAGGAACTGGGGCATTTTGTGATAATCGACAATGCAAAGTTCTAATTTTCGAGTAATTAACATCGCTTTTAATTGATATAATTGGGCGATAATATCGGTGGTGTATTCGTTGCCTTTTCCAACTTCGGTTAAACTCAAGACGGTTTGCTTGCAAAAAAACCTTCTTCTTTGTGTTTTTTCTTCTTGCCCTCTAACCATACAGTAGAAATATGATGAAAATAATTCAATTTCAACACAAAAATTACTTGTAAAACTGTTGAGTAATTTCGTTGAATTTCCATAAAAACTCTTGTTATGGTTAGATGCCGTTTTACTGCTCACAATCGCCTTTAAACTACCTTTTATCATTTATCTTTTTGAGAAGTTAAAGTTTTAACATTGCAAAATACCCACATACATATACATATCTAGTAGGTACGGGAAAATCGTCGTTTCCATATTTATAAAGTACAACACCAGCCAGCCAGTAGTAGGAAGGAAGTTCTATGCAACAATTACAGTGGTGTTAACCTGTTTAAATCTACTTGGAAAAGTTTTGTGCAACAATTATAGTGGAAAATGTCGCTTTCAGGACTTTCAAAATAGTATAACTCTAGATTAGATTGATTGCAGTAGTTGTGTTTCTCTATTTATTTAAATGTTATGGTAGTTTTGGGTGAATATTATAGAAGTTCTTCCAGGAAATTTAGAAGAAATTTGTCTCAACTTATACTGTTTCAGGAATTTCGTTCAGTTTACCTGGAAACAGAGAAACGGGAGAGAAACAGATGAATAAAAAATGTATAAATGAAATTAGTGGAGAATTTGGTTGGAGATTTTTTAGAGAAAAGCAAAAAGGAAGAGCTGAAAGCCACTGAAAGATTAAAGAAGAGAAGCAGCATTCACGGAAAGTACCTACCTGAAAAATTTATGCGAATAAAGTTAGAGGTCAATTTAAATACTGAAATAATAGAATTAATAAAAGTGATGGAGCGTAAATTCATGAAATGAAAATTATAATATTTAAGAGGAGAAATTTTTCAAATGGACTGAATATTTTCAACACAAAAAGCTCAATATTGATAATAATCGAATTATTTTATCATTTTGTACATTTATAACTTGCATAATCATTGCCTAAACATTCCAATAGTCGTTTGGTGAATGGGCAAATTCATCTCTATCTATGATTGTGTGCGGTTTATACACGTACCTGTTTAACATTATTCCAAAATATTGTGGTAGAGGGAATTTTACTAGCCAATGTCGAAATTGTATACTAATCAGTTGTATTTACCGATATATTGTTGCCGTTCAAACGCAATATTCAAATGAAATCATTACTGGTCCAATAGTTATCAACAATTCGCCTATAAACAACATTTTACTGAAGCATTTTTTATTAAAACTTCAAAATGTTAATGTTTGAAATTTACTTTCGCCAAGAAAACTTCCGTATATTAACTGTTGAACAATGTAGAACCAGAGATAACCGTACAGCAGGAAATATCCAGGATAATCGGCAGGATCCAAGTCTGTAACCTTTTTCTCTCCCCGCCCCCCTACCTATTTTTAATACTTCACCCTTCGAAATAATCGGCAAGAAATCGAGGCGAGGGATTGTGATGGAAATTCTGTGAATTTTTGCTTTGAAATCTAAAACAGAAGTTGAGGGGGACCACTACTACAGTTACCACCACAACCACCACAACCACCACCACCACCACCTATCATGAAAAACACTAAGGGAATATTACCAAGTTTTCCACTGACTTTAATATGTATATAGGCACAGCGGCCAAATACGAGTTGTTTCTTAAATAAAGTCTCGTTTTTCATCGTAATGTCCTTTCCGAATGCGGGAATGTTCCAAGTAAAACTTTCCCCAATAGTACTGGTGGTGGGAATAATAAAATGTTTGAAAAGAAAATCGCCGACCAGAAACGTGCAGGTGTTAAATCAGCTATATACATACAATACAATAAGGATGGTATACCGGAATAGAGAGGTATGGGGACGGGTGAGAAGAAAAAAAAAGCGTTATTAAGGAGTTTTCCAAGGGTAAAATCGTAAAAATCTCTAACACCCTTCGCTTATGTCGTCAACAGCCGAATCGGCCCAAGATTTATCTAAGACTAGAACGAATAAACATTTATCGGCCGAACAAGCCGTCTGTAAAGGACGATAATTCGGGAATAGGCAACGGGATAAAGACCTTCACCCCCTATAGAGAACTTGAATCAATGTTGGGAGAATGAGAGAAAAATCATTAAAACTGAGGGTGTATAGAGGGCGATTTCATTATCACCCCCTACAGGATTTATGTTTTATAGAAAGGAATTAAGTGGAAAAAATCATGAATCTTTAGTCCTATTAGGAGAAAAGCCAAAAAAATTAGGAAACTACTAAATCAGGAATTAAAAGTAGAGTATGAAGAAAAATTCAAGTACTAGAATAGAATTATTAGATCATGAAATTGCCTACGGGGTTGTAGCAGGAAAACGAGGGGGTTGATTTTGCAAGGACAACTCAACATCCCTAGATTTGAATCTGAAATTCTGTTGGGAATCGTTGGACCAGTGCTGATAAAAAAAATCACCAAAACTACCAAACAATATTTGAATGTATTCGTCTGACGGTGGAACAAACCGGCTCAAAAGGCGACTTGATCGAAGGATTGTTATTGCCTGGGGTTAGACAAACTGTGGTTTGTTTGGGGAAAAACACTGTGATTGAGGGAGAGAAAAAAAAAGAAAAATCGAGAACAGAGAAAAAAGTGGATATTTACATTACAATTGGCAAACATCGGATATGATGGAATTTCAAAAAAAAATGTTGTCCTAAAACAAGAATCCTCTTTTTTTTCCCGGTGGTGTGTCGATGTGTGTTTGATTTGTACGGGAATTCTAATTATCGACGTATATCTAAATATGTTAAACCTGTAACGTGAAAGTTTCGTTCATTGAATTTGAATTGAGATTAATTTAATTAGTGTCGAGGACAAAACTACGAGAGATGAACAAGAGAGGAACGCTTTCACACAATTGTAACGACAGAACAACATTTAATCCGTCGTCGAGGAGATTATTGTTGCCATTCCGCTAGCATTACCTGTGTGTAAATCATTCAACTATCTCTAGTATGCTAATTAATTGTTTTAAATGGGAAATTGATTATTTATACACAAAGATAATTAAAATTTTCTGGAAGATAATCAATCGATTTGTCTTTTATTTCATCCCTCCCAATATATAATTCGAGCAAACACAGCTGTGTTGTTAAGTAAACAACGATAATGATCAAGGGATATAAAGTAACTAACTCCCCCATTTTTTTAGACGAATGTTTAAAAACAAGTCTTGTTTATTTTAAGAAAAGTGTCGTTGTCGTTTAAATTCTCAACACTACTAATTTTACAACAGTTTTTTTTGGATTTTTTTAGTAGGGTGGCTAGAAGGATAGCGCCATCCCTGTCAACGAAACCACTCAACTTTGTTATACTGTTGTTGTTGTATAAGCTTTTTCTAGCATCAAAGTTTCTTTTTTTATCAACGGACCATTAAAAGCTCTCTTAAACGGAAGTCATTCTGTGGCTTCTCTGTTCCGGTTAACTTTACTGTCTGTTAACTAATTTATTAGTTAATAAAACACAATTTTTTTCCAATAAAACAATTATGTTGTAATTGTACAATGTGTGTGTGTATATAGTTCTTAGTTTTCTGGAATTAGTTCTGTATACAATAAACCGACAGCTCTGCGGTTTTGTCATCGAATTAGCTGCGAATAAGCGCATAGACAAACCGAGAAATT
The DNA here is from genome assembly GCA_037464855.1 of Iselma pallidipennis. Lineage (NCBI taxonomy): Eukaryota > Metazoa > Arthropoda > Insecta > Coleoptera > Meloidae > Iselma > Iselma pallidipennis. Next base: position 56,040 of record JAZBHA010000281.1, on the reverse strand, counting down.
AAATCGCATCTGGTCCAGGAGCTTTCGACTTAGTTACATACAAAACCACCAAATAACCCCTCTCTCTGTGTAGACCTATGAGTTAGCTTTGAGAAGCCCTTTCTATATACATCGGATTAAAGGAGGACACGCGTCCTGGGGAACAATAGCGAAATCGAGGTGAAAGATGTAGGATAGGAGAGAGAATTGTAGTCATTGGTGGTGGTGGTGGTGGTAGCAATAGGGGCAGCAAATGTTGTGCAGACTTTCGTCGAATAAAAGGGCCGACCTGATCGAAAAAGAAAGTGGATTTATACAACACAGACGCGCACCATCTGAAATATATGGAGCTTTTATACGGAATTTGTTTGAGTATTTTCGTGAAGATTTTTAAATTAGAAACAGACGCTTATGTTAAACGGAGGACGACGAAAAAGTAAAAGCAGAGAATTGTGAATAAATCTATAAGATGAGATCGAATGGGATTAAATCGAGAACAACAATATTCAACGAGCCAAAAAAAAATTGAGAAAACAGGAAAGACAGTAGACAGGGCGGGCGAAAGGGTGTAGAATTATTGTTAGAATTGTACAATAAATCATTTTTAACTCACGCGAAAATTCACAAGATAGTAGTAACAGGGGATTTATGAATAGTCTTTCTTTCTGTTCATTTCAGGAACGTCCAAATTTACGTTATTAACGATCTTATATTCCATCAATAACACACAAGAAATATCAATTAATAAAGATTTATCACTTTGTTCCGGTGAAACCGGGGAAATAAGTAATATTGTGGTTTCTAAAATTATATTGACTTTCTGAACTTTCGACAATTTCCTCGATTGTTATTATTGCAATTAAAATCACCTAATAGCAAATTTCCAACAATTGTTGGACGCAATTATCAACTAGGACTCTGGAAAATAGCCATTTAAATATTAATAACAGTACTGATCAAACTAATTGTGTTTTAGCGATTTTAATGACAAAAGAATTTAATTGTTGTACCTTTCAATAACTAGAACTCGTTTAAATTTCAATTATCCTTCTATATTAAAAATCTTACAATGTTTTTATTGGAAGTCATTTTACGATAAACGAAAAAGCTCCAAGTTTCGGTTCAATAATTTCATATAAATTCTCGTGTTACCAGTTAATTTTCCTAGGCAATATCGCCTCTTAAATTGATCGTGTATTATTTACAATAGAAGGGTGCAATGAAGAAATTTAAATAAATAATACTGACAAAGTTTATAATGATGATGAAGATGATGATGAAGATGATGATGAAGATGATGATGATGGTGATGATGATGATGATGATGATGATGATGAAGTCTCTCACTCAACAAACGTCAGTAGCTGTGGGTAAATGTAAAACAGGTAATAAATATTCAAACACTTTTCAAAATGTAAATGCGTACTCGCTACTAACATCCTTCTAGTGTGTTGGTGATGAAGTGGAACGTTCGTATGGTTAAGATTTTGAAACATTGTAGCACAGACACAGATAGAATCATGGAATCCATTAATGCTTTTAAACAAATCAAAATCGAGGTATAGTAGAAGTCGGCGGAGAATCTTAAAAGGACGAGATGATATCCTGTTCATCTCTTATCATTTCCAAGTCTAAAGAAATCAAACTGTAGAGAAGACGAAGATCTAAGTGAATACGTGTATTGCTTTCCTGGCCCTCAATGTGACGACGTGATCTCAATTCGAATTTGTCCAACAGAAAACTTAACAACAACAACAACAACAACAACTACCCCTCAACGTATATTGATCCTTAAATAGTTTATAACATTAGTCAGTGGTGGTGTTGAGGGGGCGATGAAGACGATCCATCCGCTTCCGGTTGTTTTTCGTTTTTTTTACGATTCCAGCTATAAAATCGTGTTCCATGAACGACTCTCTGTTATATATTTTTCTTCTCTCCTTTCGGTCTTTTTCTCAAGTTGCGTCTTCAAACGAAAATTTTATTATTGAACAGAGCGGATTAATAAGAGATTTTTCTTTAAGAGAGAGGAAAAAATGGAAATAGAGATTAGTGAAGGATTTAGGGGAGTTGGGAGAGAGAGAAATGCAAATATTCAACTGTAAACCAGTAAACTGATCTCTTTGAAAATTCATTCGACCGATAAGTCGAATGGAATTTGCTCGTAATATTTTATATTGTCAGCACGTTTCTAGATCGTCTAGGAAATTGACCATTTTAAAGAAATAGTCCAGATTTTAAGAATTTTCTTGAATTCAATTTCTGGAGAAAAATTGCAAAAATTGAAGGTTTTTTCTGTTTTGTTGTTGTTGTGGTAAGATTTAAAACTTGTGATTCAGCTCTACAACAAGTAATAACAACAACAAAAGGGATAGAGTCTCTTGAATTCCTGCAATCGTGACATTGCGACAATACGAAATAACACAAGGAATACCAGAGAAAAAGTCGATAAAAACAGGAACAAAAACCGAGACAAAGAAAGATCTATTCCTATGCTATGTCATGTCTGGGTACTTGTTCCCATTTATTAACATCAAGGGTCGTCACTCTTCTTCTTCTTCTTGTACACAGTAAACTACCCTATCCATATGCGTTGCACGATGATAGTCCAACTATCATCACCAATAGGCCTTTGGTAAAATAGCAGGTCCATATAAAACGCACATGGTGTAACTCGTTGACTTGGAGCGAGGAGTAGTGTTTGGGTAAGTGCACCGAAATAGGTCTCTAGAGAGAAAATGATGGAGGCATCTCACAATTTCCACCAATTTATTATGGGCAATGATAAAAAAAGGGAAGATGTATATTTTTGAGTGTGTGTGTGTGTGTGGGAGAAATTTAAAAGGTGAATTATTTAGAGGATGACAGGTCGAATTAATTTCCGGATTTTTGGTTGATGTTTCATCGGATTTTTCCCACATTCACCTTCTGACATTGATTTCCATTTAACTCGAACGACAGTGGTGGTGGTGGTGGTGATAATTGTAGGTAGCAATAATAGATTCAGGGGTTAGTGTGGCAAATAATTGATTCATCAACGATTGACTGGATGGATTATTTCGTGAAATATTTCGCAATCCCTAATCCTTTCTATATAAAATTCGACTTTTTTAGCATTCACACAATACTACCTAATCCGGAGATATTTCAATTATACATGTTTTTAAAATAAACCAGGGGTTCTCCAATCCCACCTTATCAAGATTTCATTCATAAATACAGTGCGACCTGTAGAATTAATTTATGGTCAAGTGAGCGTTGACTTTGAATGACGTAATAAACGTATGTCTACACTTTACCGCATGTTTTCAATCTGTCATAATAAGTTAGGTTAATGTTAATGACATCTGTGCGTGAAAAATCTGTACAGATGGCGTTACCACCGTAAGCAGCTGAACTATCACGCACGCAAGGACATACGTTTGTCGCGGCGCACTTTGAGCACAAATTTTATAGATCGCACTGTATATTTGGAACGGAGGATAAAATCGGACCTTTTGTCAGTCCCACTATAGTAATCTTGCAATTTCTATTATTTTGCAATTTGTATGGATCGTAAGTCATGCAAAATGACTTTAACTGTTCTCAAATTGATTGAGTAGAGAGATTAGAAAGAGTCTCTTTATAGAGAAATCTCACGATTTCAACGCCCATTCATTTTGATGAATGCATCGTATATTATGATTAAAATACGATTCTATTCAATTTTAAAAACATTTATAATGAACAAGTGTTATAACTTAATGGAAAAATAAAAGTTAAATTGTACAACATATGTACACATGAAATATAAACAAGGCAACAAAAAAAAAATGAGGAACAAGCAAGAAACTGGAGAAAAAAGGGGAAAACAGAGAAAATCATTTAGTAAACGACTCATGAAGTTATTATTTGAACAGATAATGTTCCGAGTTCCGGACTAGATATCAATAAGATTGGCTATATCGTTCTTTTTGCTCAAATATATATCATTTTTAGTTAGTTTTTAGAGACACATGAGTGAACCAATCTAGGATCTATCATTTTCATCATTTTGATTCATGATTGCTAGTTAGTGGTGTAATAACTAGGAATTTTCTCTATCGATTTTTATTATTAATAATAATAATACAACAAAACCATACAATAAAAACTTACATAGATTATTCGAAGCGTACGGTTCAAATTTAGAAGTTATAACTCTTCATTCTCCTCAAACTATTTCCAATATTGGTGAATTTCTATATAGTTTAAAATATTTCCCATTGTAATAACTGTTATTGAAATGGTATAAACTTTTATAATTCACAATTTTCTCTCCATATACTATACTTCAAAATTTTCTAGGTAGTTTCCAGAATTACTCCAAACTTTTGGCAATATTTATAAATTAGAATATAACGCTTCTTGTTGTTTATTTTGGTATAGAAAAAGGCGTCTTTTGTGTTAAGTTCTTCAACAAAAATGGGTCAAGATGGTAAAACCGAAACATTATGTTCGACACTTGAAGTCTCCAACTTTTTTTATAGCAATTGTTAGCTCGGATTATCGAACTTCGATAATATCTCAAGGAGTATACATACATAAAAAAGACGTTTCCACACTAAATTACAAAACTTTGCACCCACGTATAGAATATCTTGAGACAGAGCTAAACACTTTTAATTTGATAACTTTCTTAATGAGCCAAATTTAATGAAGTTTGATTATTGGTAGTAGTAACCCCCAAATGAAATATTGTCTAAAATGCTGAAAAATCTTGAAACTTGCTATTTCTGTATCGTGCATAGAAAGTTTCGTCCAATATAGCACAACCGAGGAAAAAAATCAAAGTTTTATAATTAATTTGGAAGTTGCTGTCTTATGAAACCATTTAGAAACTCCTGTCGGTGACGCTGAAAATCATTTGCGGTTCCTGCTAGGAAATAGGGTGGAAGTAATTTGGACGGCGCACATTCCCCCTTCACCTATTTAAAGATCTCACCACCATCTGGACACCTCACAATCGGGAGATTTATGCATAATTAGACTAACACAACAGAGGCGAAACAGATTAGATTGCGTCGATCGAAATAAGAGTCGAAATGTTGGAAAGTTTGAAGAAGCAACGACCAAATAACACGAGAGAAATTGTTACTCTCTTCCTGATTGTGTCTGAAAAGTGTTCTGCAAAAGAGGACATAATAGCGACATTTAGTGTGATAATAAAACGACTCTATTCCGAACAACACCTTTGGCCTTCCACTGGTGGTCTCAATCGTCTAGTTTTCCGATAAATGGATGGGTTCGGTTCAATAGCCAACATTTACACACGTCCACCATAACACAATATAATACAAAACAGGTAGCTGAGACCAATAAAGCGATTATGGTCGACATAGGTATAACAAAAGAGCTTAAACATTATATAGGGACCTACCGCCAAGCTGTTACCTTGTCGTTCATTATATGTTAATTTACACTATATTAGTATATCTATATGTATACTTGAAGTATTATCTAGTTATAATATTCGGGATTGTTTACAATACACATAACACAAGTATTTGTTTCCAGCGTTTCACTGTTGACCACCCGTAGAAGAAATAACCGGCATGTTGGAAAAATTAATTCTACCCAGAATTACAGTCGACACCAGGGCCGGACTGGCTTACCTTGGCCATGGGGGAATTTATAAGAGAAGAAGGTACCGCCAGTTAATAATCCAAAAAATACGTTAAAAGATTATCGGTGGCCCCTGAAACGCTATTTGGCCCCGCGGGAAATCTCTCCATATCCCCCTTGTCCAGTCCGGCACTGTTTATATAACTGTTACATCGAACTAAAACTTTACGACACAACAAAACAAATCATGTAAATACAGACAAATTTTTGGTCTTTGATAACAACGATACATACGAAATAAAGTTGCATAATGTCCTTTGTTGTTGCAACTTACTAATCAGTTGATTTTAAGACATCGACGAGTCAGCACCAAAAATTTAAACAAAATAATGAGTATTGTGAGTGAATCAGTGAAGTGTTTTGATGGTTGTGTTTTCTAAATGGACCACTACCATCTACCATCGATGATCAGCGTTGGGGAACTACACAACCTTACCGGAGAGATTCAGTAAAAGGGTGTCATTTAAAAGGTAAGTTTCATAGCACATCATGATTCTTGATTTGATATTTCCCAATGGCATTCAAACACCACCAGCAGTAGAAAGTTAAAAGTTTGCAAAATCATAGAAAATAGACAAATTTTTGATAACAACAAAGTTGCATAATATCCTTTGTTACAAGTTTCTAATTAATTGATTAAAAAAACTTTGAAAGATTATCGATGGCCCCTGAAATGCTATTTGGCCCCCAAAAACTCATTGCCCCCCCGGGGGAAATCTCCCCATATCCCCACCTGTCCAGTCCGGCACTGGTGGACACTTGTAATGATAATGATGATAATAATAAAAATAATAATAATAAAAACAAGCGATAGGGTTAGAATATTAATAACTTCTTTGTCGACATAGACAAAAGGACGCGAGAACGAGGAGAAAAACGAAGGGAAAATTTTGAAATGTCTCGTATATTTTTGTTTTAAAAAATAATGGCTTAATGCAACCAGAATTTTAAATTTCCTAGTAGTTACTGAATAGCAATAAGTGTCATATTAAGTGACTAATATAATTTAAGTATAGCTACCGTCGCGACAAAGTTCGAATAGAAATTCTTTTATTAACTATCTGAACTGAATTGTAATTATCAAATAATAATAATAATCATAAATATCTAGTGATATGTAGATTTAATTTTCAAATAATTCAATTCAACAATTACAAATTGTGATAAGATAACTAATTGTAAGTAATAGAAATAGAATTATTATTGATGGTTTAGAGATATTGGCATCATCATTGTCATTATCATGATCATTCCAATTCATGTCATTACAGAGATCGCCATCACAATAGTTTATATCAAATTGTGTGCCTTGTTCGTTTGAATCAAAAAGATCATCACCATAACATCCACGGAAGTCAACTTCTACAAGAAAAACATTTAGGGATTATACGAAATATTAAAAAAAAAGACAATATTAGTGCGCACTATGGTTAACTTCAACAGCGTAGCAACTTTCTTCCTTGGAACATGTATGTACACTGGATCGATCATTACACTTTGATTTATTACAATAATAACATTTTGTTGCCGATAGAGCTGTAAAATTTCAGGTTTTCAAAAAAGTGGGAGATAAAGCCGCTCCTAGATTGATCTGAAACCGATCAAAACGCAGTATGACCGTGTTCGATTTCAGATCAACTGAAGTAAGAATGACCACTGAACCTGATATGAAATATACTTACAGTAATCTAAAAGCAATAGAAAACATAAAAAACACAATAGAATTTTCATGATTTTTCTTTAAATTACTGTAGATGGGACAAACTCAAACCTTACGATTAGACTGAAAATTTTCATCATTTCTCGATTATTATATTCTAATTGATATGATCGCTTGTTAGATAACATATAAGTATGCTATTGTCCAACTGAAAAAATCGACAATTACGATCGCATTATTTAAATTCTAGAATCTTATCAATTTCTATCGATAATATAATATAATAAACGTAGATTGGCACCATGACTAGAAAAATGTAAAAATATCTGCCTTATTGTTAAATCGATCTAAAAAGCAGAATTCGATCATCAATTCTTAATCATGAGAGTGAATCAATGGAATTAACACTCTTAAAGCCAATTTCCACTTATGGTACTGCACGATCACGAAGAGGTCTATGCGTCGGCTGTGTCGTCTATGTTGGAACCGAAACATTGCTCTCCTTGTATGGAAACAGTTCTTGTCATTTGGCTCATTTTTCCCTAGGATTAGAAACTTTGTGCTAATTCGTACAACACATAAAAAAATAGGCACAACTACCGCTCAGTGCCCTATGTGGAAATCAAGACAGTCCACGACAAACAGTGCGCAGTCACAGCCTCCCTGCCGCCCAGTACTCTATGTGGAAGTTAGCCTTGAAGTTCTCTGGTTTCAGTTTCCCCGAGGGTTGGACAACAAAATAAAAGACTTTTTCTATAAAATTTAATATTTATTTAATAATTTTCTTGCTTTTATTGATTTGTTAATTTTATCGTGCCAGCTTAAAAAGACAATGAATTATCAATAGCAAAGATAGAGATGTAGAAAGTTTGATAACATTGCCGCCACCACCACCATCATTATCATCAATATCAAGACCCATACTATTGCAAAGATCGTTGCTACAATTTTCTGTGAAAATCTCTGCAATAATTTCACTAGAATCGTAATCAGATCGATCGTAGCCTACACAACCGCGAAATAAAATCTCTAAAATCCAAAAAAAAAAAACGATAATAAAGGAAATTAAACATTTCATTATTAATACATACTATAATTAATTTCAAGAGTATAACAATCAACGTTCTTTGGGCAATTATGTATACTGGTTGTGTCATTGCAATTGGTTAAATTGCAATAATAGCATTTTCTCGCAGACAAAGCTACAATTTTTTTGTTATTTTAAAAATTTTGGAAAATTGAGAGTAAATAAAGATACTTACAGTAATTTAAAAGTAACGAAAAACATAGGCAGAACAAAATCTTCATAATGAGGTTTTTTTAAGAAACTGATTGTTTTAAAAGGAACGAAAGTCAATTTATAGATACCTATATAGAATCTTATCATTTTTTTCAACAATATTGACAATACGATAGGATTTTCTAAGTAAAACAGGCCAAATTGTCAACATTTAGAATTATTAATAACTGCAACAGGAGAGTCCAGATGTAACAGTTAGATACAGGATTCTTTGCGTTCACAACAACCGAAACCCTGCGAAGAGACGCTGTCAAGTTTAGCAGTAAGTCCATATTAAAGAGGTTCTCAATATACCTATATTTAAAGCCAATCTGGCCAATAGTCAAACTTTTTTCAAAGTCGAGCTGAAATTCGCCGAATTTGTTTATTTATTACCACTCAAAATTATCTTATCTTATTTTTATGTACCTAATAATAATAATATTTCGAGAAAGGTGTTCACAATCAATTGGTTTTCCCCCCATTTTTCCTATATTCTAATAAAAGAGGGGTTAATTTTGCCTTTGTGTATAGAATTAGTCATATATCTAAATCTGGTGCAACCTTGAAATTCCTGATTCATGGATGAAAAGGTCGACACGGGGGGTAGAATTGCATTCGAATTAAATGCACACATACATACATAAAAGAGGAGAAGTATGACGTGGTTGGTTGAACGGTTCAGAATGCACATTCACCACTGTATATATAATACGTAATGTGTTAGAGACCGAGGGCTTTTCGGTTAGATATGCCAAGCACATCCGGACTAGACTTTTTACTTCAGTTAGCAATTTAGTAGTTTAGAGTTGAACCGGACCTGAAGCTGGTTGGTTAGTTTGCTTGGACTAAGGACGATTAGCATATATGTAATATGTGTGTATATATACATGTATGTATGTGTCTGTGCTTTACGGATGACTTTGGCATCCAGATTAGCACCAGACGGTCCTAAAATGGATTAAATACGTATTTGACTCAATATCTATTTGATTTATTTCTTAAATTGAAATTTAATATTTTCTCAACGGTTATAAGAAAATTCAATGATCTTAAACCGGGATAACATACCCTTACAAATAATAATAATAATAATAGTAAAAAAAGATCGAATTTCACTATCAAAAGTGGAAAGACAATACGATTGAAAACGTCACCCCTGTCAGTTTTATTCACGTCCAGTAGCAATTGAATACAAATCCTTTCGGATGTTTTCCACACGAAAGCTCCTAGATTTCCTCTCTCTGTGTGTGTTTGTGTCCTTGCTATCCTGTCAGTCGACAGGTGAAATATTAAACAGAACCAAAAGACGAACTAGTCCTACCGCCACCACATCTAGGATGGACTAAACTAGAAAGCAAAAACTACCCCAAAGATCGTGTTTTTTGTGGACGTGTGTTCTTTCAAACGAATTGAATTCAACGGTTTAAGGATATCCCTTCTTCCCACCATACATCCATAACGGGGGGAAAAAATCACCATTGTCGTCGACGACTTTCCAATTTTCGCGTCTTTGTACTATAATTTATCGCTCTTTACTAGGGCTATCATTAATTATTTTTTTGGTCGGGTGTGTTCTTGATATCTTGGCCAATGTTGTTGGTGACATGTTCGATAGTGGTTCCGAAAAAATTTTTTTCCCCAAACAATTCTTTATCGTACACATAGATTTCCCGATAAGTTTCTTTAATTTCCTCAATCTGTATACAGGGTGACTGTAAAATCCCTTCAAACATTCAAACCTCATTATCCTATAGGGGATAGAATACAATATGAACATTCTGAGAGGTCAAAAGCGAAAAACTAGTTTTTGGACAGAATTGTTTGATGGTCGCTGGACAATTACTAACCAACCGTAGTGTCGGATTTATATATTTCGCACGTTTGCTCGATTCCAGCGGCTTTCAAACTTTTGGCAAAATTTTCAACCCCCCTTTCCATCGAAAACGTAACCACATCGACCCTCTAATATATAAAATCGGCTCCATCTTTTTAGGACGATACGTGATTTCAAAATTTAAAGGAATTTCACAGTTACTCGGTATAAGGGTGTTTTGAAGTGAAAGAACTGTGATGATGAACTAGTCGAACTTTTGAGAATTTCTGGATAATTGTTTGTCGTCCTAAAAGTTCTAGACAGAGATTCGATCATTTTTAACCAGTAAAACTTTTACAACTTCATTTTATAGAAAGCTTTTCGCGAAAGCTAGAAGCTTTCAACTAACAAAAAATAATACTTCAAACTTGAACAGATCAATTTTGTGATAAATGTACAGTTACGTATAAAGTATAATAGACAAATTTGCACGTTCCACCAATTTCAATCTTTATAGTTTATAGTTACTGTAATAAACTCCTGAGATAAGTCCTTATACGTATAACTTCCAGTAATATACATAATTAGTATGTAAACTGAAACTACAAGCAATCAAAACACAAGTTTGATAACGTTCTGATATCAAAGACTTTAAAAGATTTTACGGTTTAAAGTCTGTCGTTGATAATTCAGAAAATTCAACAAGTGGCATAATTGAGTCAAAGAGCTACTGAAATAGTCTTTTGAATGTCTTGTCTTTTTGATTTGATTTTTTTGATATTGAACAGCTCTAAAGGTTCTTTACAGTTTATTTTTAATCGCAATATAAAAACGAGCTTTATATTAGCTATTATAAAGATACTTCTTTATTGTTGAACAATAAAGTTATTGTAGTTGGAAATCGATTTATAAGTCAATTTCATCTTATATTTCTTCCTCTTTCTTCTGTACACTTTTCTAGATATAGAAAATTTCCATAATGCCAGTAGCTATAAAACGAAGAATGGACTGAGATGGAGGTAAGAAGAAAAAACTCTTGAGAATTCCTTTTTTAAAGTCAGAAACAATTTATAAAACTTGCAAAAAATACCTATTTGACCATTGTGAAACTTTTCGTATTACTCATTCAACTAGAAGGAGAAAATTCTATTGATTTTCTCGATAATATTCTTTTAAGAATCAATGCCTCTTTTTTCCTATTTTCCAGACAATAAAATACAGTGTCATAAAAGAACCGGCCACGATTCCAATATAGCCGAAAGAAGAAAAAAAAAACGCCTAAAGAGAATCACGTCTAATCCAAACAGATTTTTTTGTATTTTGCCATCATTTGACCGTTATTTGCACCGATTCATGATGGATTTGGTCGCTTTTTGCTCTTCCTATTGTTATTACCATTGTTATAAAATATTATCAAGTGCTTTTGTGGTTGATTATTGTGGTATACCGAATTGTAGGGGGTGAGAGATAACAAAAAAAAAAATTGTTGGTGGTGAATATTTCAATTTCGAAATGTGAAAAATACCAGTTTAAACCCAGTCAATTTTGTCCGTACAGAAATCTATTCAATAAAAATGTGAGAAGACCTGAAGGGTGATTCGATCAATGCAATGCATAACAAACAGATAATATAAGGGGGTGGAAACTGAAAAGTGTGGAGTTTCTCCAGGTTTTCTGTATACGAAAATGTGTATATTTCAAGATCTGTTTCTATCTTTTTGTCAGTGGATGTTGTAATGTCTTGGACGTATCAAGAAACATGCAACCCTTCAGGAATTCTTTTTAGTTTTTTTTTTGATTTCCTGTTAAGAACACACGCACGATATAATTTGGTGAAAAAGTAACTGTGGCGCATCCACCATTTTTGATGCATTAACGAGGAGAAAAGCATTCATAGATGTCAATTACATCGAATCGATCAGAAACGATCCATCAATTTCATATTTTTCTATCTAAATGTCACAAGTCTCTCCTCTATATGATATGACAACAAAATTTCATATCATTCCTTCTTATCAAAGTCACACAGACTGTTATGTTGCCATGAAATTCAGGTCAATTTTTCACTATCAATAAAAAAACGATATGGAATCTATATTTTTGTTATTGTTGTTTGTGATAAGACGCGATGATTTTCATCACATTTTTCAATAATGTTATGGAGTTTTTTAAATTTTTTTGCTCTCTGTGATGGAAAAAATTCACAAATTCCATTGACAGTTATGTAGATTGGAAAATATTTAACACGGGGACAAATATCCGTTGATAAATACATGTATAGATGTTTGCGGAAAAATAAGCCAAATATTTGAGATTGTTGACCGGTTTTTTTTTTGTTTCACAAATCCTTTATGGTCCAGCTAACAATAAAACAAATATTTATCAAATTATCACTACAAAATCATTATTAAAACAAAATTGAAATCTCATCACAATTAATAGAAATGTTGGACAGTTTCAGCTACACATTAATCACATCATTTTAATACATATATGTCTATATGTATACGTAAAACAAACAATTCAATATATCGAAACGCACAATAATATTTAATGATAACGAATTTATAGCAACAACTGGACCAAAATTTGATTATTTCATTCATACAGACAATAGATAAATATGAAATACGGGTATAAATTATAAACAGGGAGGGCGCAAATTTGTTAAAAATAATATAAAAACTCTATTTCATTAATTATTGTAATGTTGACAATAGAAATATTTACAACAATATAGAGATTTTTTCAATACGACTGGCAAAAAAACAACAAGAATTTTAATTGGAACGATATGTGGCGTCATATGTGCCTGAAAATTTATCGCCTATTGGATATTTATAGCAGAATTAATTACAAAACGAAACTACCACTATCTGATAAAAATTTGATTCTAAATTTTGGAAAACTATAACAATATTGAATACAAAATAGATAAATAACAGCTTACCAATTTGATAGAACGTGACACTCACCTGAAACAAAGTAACAAATTTTAATTATTTATAAATTATTATGTGGGGTTTTTTAAATTAATTTTCTGCTTTAAACTTGATATTTGATAAGTTCTTTTCAATTTCAAGTTGAAGAATATTAAAGAGTTATGAAACGAAAGGACTCTTTTCTAGTAATTACAAGATCTCATCTCGATTAAATTGCTTAGTTGTTCTTTCACCCTTTGGCTATACAGAAAAGAAACTAAAAGGGAAGAGTCTCTTAAAATTGTAAGCAGTTTTAAAATCAGTCTGTAGATTAAACCTAGTGCTCGCCAAGGCAAAAAAGCTTATTTAGTCAAGATGCTTCTATTAACTTGCTCTTTAAGCTTAAATTTATCACTCAATCAAGACTTATTCTCAATATACCAATTATGAAGAACAGCCACCATGGGGTGGACAGGTGGATGTAAAAGAAAATAACAGAACTGGGAAAAATATTGGTGGAGAAGATGAGCTTGTTATCTTTCAAGTCTGGACAAGGTTTTTTTCCTAGTTTCGATTAGATATTTATGGAAAAATTTGGAGAAAAAAGAGATTATTCAGATTAAGATAGATATCTCTTTCATATCGATAGAATAAAGTGGGGAACTACAACACAAAAAGAAATTGGTTTCTGATCTACAGAAGAAGACGTGACATGAAAGCAATTTTTCTACCATTGAAGGATTATAATGAATTCTTAAGAATGTGAATAATATAAAGGATGAATAATAAGAAACTACAATGAAATAGAGAGAATTCTATTAAATCCTGATAATTTCAACAAGTATGTTAGATGTAATGAAACTATGGATATGTACCCCTATGTCCTGATTTAACATTATCTTTTAATCTATTTAATTAATTGGTTGATTTGATGTTGGTAAACAAAACACTAGTGGAATACTGTATAACAGACCATTGTTGTTTAGTCTTCTATTACAACTAGAACACAGAGACTGGATGACAGGTTGTGTATTGCCAATCGGATAAAGTCGCCCCAAAAACCATTACCACCAGCATAGTAGATATATTCGTATAGTGGAAAAAGACAGATTAATATCAGGTGGATAATCTCCCACGCCTCAAAAAACCTATTTAAAAATGAATCATTTGAAAAATTGAGGATCAATTCAAATGGTGCAATTTCCACTATTTCTCTATAGTATCTATTTTTGGTAAAATTGCTGCTTTATTGGTGAACTTGTTGAGCACTTAACCCCTTCAAATACACGCAATATGCATCGTGTATTATGTGGACAAAACTTCTCTTTTTTTGCCTCAGGGATATCACGTTTACCACCGGTCCTCTCGCTTTTACAAGATTCTGGACATTGGTTGCTATGGGAATTGCTACTACTGTGAAGTAGACAGGAGAGGGAAAAAAAAAGGAATTAAAGGGAGAGGTCAAGTTCTGTACAATTGCCATTATTAATAAACGGGTCATTACGTGACTGGCATTTTGTTCTTTTTCTCCTGTGCGAATCAACCAATTGATAATAGAATGCGGTAGAGAGAAAGGAAAAGATTGATTGTAATTACAGGTCTAGTTATTATTATCATTTCGAATTGTCTTGGGAGAAAAATAGAGATTCTTTTTTTTTATTGAAAAAAGTAATTAGGAAAACGAAACTAATCAATTTGAAATAATTTGCATCGATACCCGATTAGAATCGCGGCTTAACCAGTTTAAACAGTACGCGGCAGTCTCGTGAGAATCAAGAGGGTGAAACCCGTAGAGATCCACCCTCTACTTCACAAAAAAAAACTCGTATCTCAAGAGAGATGGTTTAATGGAAAAATAAGCCCTAGTATGGTCAACCTACGGCTGTCATATGGAAATAAAATCAACGACCTTATCGTTGTTTAATTTTTTTTGTCGTATTTTTTTGGAACAATCGCGAAATTTTGCATAATTTCCCAATGAAATATCCAACACGTCACTGTGTAATTATACAGAATTTCCATGTGGAATAGTAACAGAGAAAAATTATAAAACACACACCACCTGAAGGCACGTTTGCGTGTAGGTATGTGTGTGGGGGGTGAAACAACACAAAGGACCCTATTTAAAAATAATGCTAAACAAAATTTTGGCAAAATTGGCGATTTGTTGCCAGAGGAGGCAGTACGAGGGGAGTTCATAACAGGTCAAACGACCACAAATATTCTCTCAGGTGTGGAATATTTTTAGAACTGGTGTATCTTCTCTGGCGCCGTATGTTGTCTGCAAAATTGCACTGATATTGAAAATAGTCGTTACATGTACGTTGTAGGTATGTAGATAAGCAATGTTTCCATCATCAACATGTACAGCGAAAACAACAACAACAACAAGAATAACGACAGTCGTCAACTAATAAATTCCAGAAAGCAATCTACTTCTAATTAATTTCGTTTCGTCTTCTAAATACCACGGTTTTAGAAGGGAGCTTTTACAGGAAATATATAATGCGTCAGTGTGATCGACATAGAAATACAACTCATAAATGTAGAATTACTAGAGTTTCTTGCTTTTCATGAATCAATTAAAACTGGACTAATTATAAAATGAGAATTGTTGTCGCCGAACGCTTATAACACTTTCTTGTTACAAGATTTTCCATTTCCTTTATTTCTATGTCTCCAGATTCTTAATTGAATAGAAAAAAATTGGAAATAAACCAAGATTCCGGTTAGGAATTGTTGGATTTTTGTCTCATGTCTTTCAATATCTGAAACTCCGTTTAATTACAACTCAAAATACCTACAATCGAAATTGGCACTGGCATTTTTTCTCCAATTCATTTTTAATGATCATTTTCATCAAGGGTGGTCAATTTTGTGTCAATACACAATATACTATAATAAACTATTGTTTAACGCACATACATAAACGACAATTGCCAGCGGAGGGTAAAGCATAGGTGGAACAGTTTTAGCTCTAACTGAAACTGTAGAAAATAAATCATCGATATTTACCGGAAATTGTGGGAAAACAATAGTAACAACAACAACAACTATCATACTTATAACAATGATGGGAATAAAGACAGGTGGGTTCGGTCTATCTAGGTGTGTGATTGTGATTGAATTTATTGGAAAAATCCGACTCGAAGGACCAATATATTTGTTGTAGGTAATCGAATTGAATAAAATTGAAATCCACCAGAATAGAAAACAACAATTTCATTATCATTGAGTGGAATCTTTGTAAATAACTTGACTATACAAGGAAACAGTTCAACTAACGGTTTCTTAATGGTAAAACTTGCACTATACATGCATTTACCGCAAATTTGATAAACCTATCTTTCTATAGAACAACTAAACTATAAAATGGAATAGATTGTGACAAATAGAGCACTTTTAGCCAAAAGAGCAATGTACGAATTATCCTTAAACCACCAGTTTTTCAACGCCATTGCGGTATATTCTATTGAAAATAATTTAGAAAATATTCGACAAATAAACAGGAACAACAAATATATTGGAATGGCAGTAAATTGAGACAAACGGGCGAGAATTGAAACGCTACAGTTTTTTGCCCCATTGTTGCTATTGTTGTTCTATTGGAAAATGCCCCAGGTATTTCCAATCTAATTTAACAAAAATCAGTCGTGAGAAATGTTGGCAGGCTCTTTATTGTGTTGTTGGTCGGCTATGATTACAAATCAGACTCTAGGTATATGGGTGACTTTCAATTATTATCAACTTTGAAATTCTAATTTAAAGATTTTTTGTTTCTTGTTTTTTCTCCATCATGGTAGTGGAGATAATAGGATCATACTTCATTCAAGTTGTATGTTTCATATAGATGTATGTATTTGTGTGTGTTGTATATATGCATCAAAAGCAAAAACTTTCTTGTATGTGTATATGTGTGGCTTCCTATAAATTTAATTTAGGATGCTGGGCTCTATTGTTGGGGATTGCTTCCAAAAACCGGAAAGTACAATACCATCAGACTATACTATACATATATAACATATAATGGTTGGATGTTAGGGGCTAAGCTTTAAATTTTAAGGGTGAATTGATAAGTTTTTAGTCGCTACACGATCAGAACGCAAGTCATTTAGTTTATTTTAATTATGTTTGATTTATTTGCAGTAAATTCCAATAATTTTCCATGGTGGAGTTTTTCACTACCCTCGTGTTATTTCATTAACGTTGTTTCTAACTAGGAAAAAAGTGTTTGAACAGAATCTTGTCACAAGTCCAGAGAATGATTGATGTAGTGGTTTCTTCAAGTGATTATCTTTAATGGGATGTGGCACGAAAACGACCAACTACCCAAAAAAAGATACTTATCTATCACATTATTTGTAATAAACGGAAGGAAAATATTGTGCAAATTCACTACGATAATCGTAGTTTCCCTTTTTTATTTAATCGTTACAACATGACAACACTAATTTTATCTAAAGAACAGATCTTGTTATCAACCCCTCTATTCTATACAAATCTTAACCACATTTCGAAAGAAACAATCTGAGATGTTTTTCCATAAAATCAATCCTTGTAAATACAACGATAAATTCTAAGCATGTAGAGACAGTCCGGGGACAACACAAAAGACACAATTTTGACCACTAACCACAAACAACTTCCTTCCTTAATGGAACTTAATGAATTTCATCGTCAATAGGAACACTACTCGAGCCACAACTCTCTATTACAAGAAGAACTTCTTTTTAGGAATTTCTACTAAAACCACCCCTTTTTGTTTCAAATATATTTACAGTACGGAAGTGAACATTTTCTATAATTCGATTAGTTGGTTTATGCGATCCGTTAAAGATCCAGGGGTAACTTGTTAAATTACTTAGAGAGACGGGAGATAAAACCTGGAGAAAAGGGGATCGACAATCTTTGCTTCTACTATCATTACCGATTGTAAGGGTGGAATTTTATATGGATCGAGATTGATAAATATACTAGATGATTTTTGTTTAAAATTATCATGATAATAATTCAAGCGTAATCGTTTAGATTTTTCACAAGGGTTGTTCTTCATCCTTTCGCTTTCTCTCGTTTTCTGTTTTGATAACAGGGTTGTAATCAGGAAATCTTTACAAAGTTTTAGGACGACTTAAAGTTTTAGCAAACACACAAAGAAAAAATTCGAAAGCCACCCTTAAATTGTTTTAACTTTTCTCATCGCTGGTGGTGATGTTTTTTTTTTAAATAAATAATAGTCGAGTTCCAATAAAACCTAAAATGCCTAGGATAATAATTTATAATAATAGCAATGTAATAATATTGATCGAGATCTATCAAAAATCGGAAATCGCCTACAATAAATATGCCCCGAAAACCATTTCGGAAACGGTTCGAGATTATCTATTACTTGAAATCGAGACGTTTTAATAAAATCATATAACCGGGAGTGGTGCCAAGTTGCTGGAATTTGATTCTGACCGTTTTATGTCTAGCCCAAAGTCCACCTGCTTGTTAGCCATTTTTTTTCTTTTACTTATTAACAAAATTTTTGCACCTGGTTTTTCAACACACATATGCGAAGAAATTAGCATAATTTTGCAACTTTACGTTAAAACAATCATTAATATTTATCTAACGAGTTATCGTTCAGTGATTGTCTATAAAATTAGCGGTATGTTTGGCGTTACCTTGACAAGATCTAGGATAGTTTAAGGTTCTCTTTAGAACAATTCGCAAACAATGAACTGTAGTATGACGGAATCATTGCGACATTCACTTCACGTTCTTTTTTTATTATTATTTCCATCCAGTTAGTTTGAAATACATATCTTTACAGATCTCTTAATAAGTTAGGAAGTTTACTTAGTATTCCATCTGGCAAATATTTGGATGATACTAGGCAGTTTTACTAATCAAATGTGACTTGTTGGTTCTCATTAAAACTTCTCTTGGATTTTACATTTTCTATTCTATTCTGTTCTATTATCGCCAAAAAGGAAATAAAAAGAGAATCAATAATATACCTACGTTATGTTGTTGAAATAAAGTTAAATGGTATTAGGAGTTGTCTATGAAGAATATTTTTATAGACAGTCGGAGGACTGGTTTTTGAATAATGCATGTTTTCGAATTTCTGTCTATCTAGATTTAGTTCAAACTCCACCTATATGCAGAACAAAAAATCCTTTAATCTTTCCCCTTCAAAACTCGAATAAATCTTCAATAGTGACTTCTAATTTATGTTATTAAGTAGCATTCAGGAAATTATAGAAATGTGAAAAAAAAACACTTTAAAATACATGTTAATAATAAAAATGTTGTTCTATAATAAAAAGACTGGTTTTTGTAAATCCTAGAAGCATGACTGAATAATTTTTATAATTCTTAGAAGATTATACATCAAATGTTGGCAATTTTTCCATAGAAATGTTGCAGCAATTTCAACAAACATTCTTGTTTAAATACAACAATATTTGTATATAGATTTTGAAAATTCAATCGATTAAGCCAACCAGGAATAGTTGTGTCGTAACTGAGATTAGAGCTTAGAGCCCCGGGATTACCCTTAGAGAACATACAACCTCTTGCTTAACAAACAGGATTGATTCGATTTATATTATGCCTCAAGATAACTTTATTCTATAAAATTAAATACCGTTGAATAATAAGAAATAAATCAACAATTGTACAATTGTTGCAGATCAGTTCCGTGAAACAGTTCTCAGTCAGGTCAGGTCATAACTAGTATTAATAAAAACAAAAATCGCTTTTTATTAGCACAAATCCGGTATGTTGAACATATTAGCGTAGTCGTATCGCTGGTGATTAAGATAATTGATTAAATAAACCTACATAACTCCCTTCTCATCCAGGCAGTTTTCCCCTGGTCGTGATTTAATAATTTATGGAAATTTCATGAGAGATAGATGAAGATCGTTGTGAAACATGTGTTGTAGATGGGGATGGTTAGCAATAACCGTTTTAAAAAATTACTTTATCTTGCACCCTCTTTAGAAAAAAAGCCACCACCACCAAATTAATTGGCACATGATATGATTTTACCATATCCACCTGAACAACGACGAAACAAACAACAGAAAGACGAAACAGAGAGAGATTAGATTAGATTGATTTCACGCTAACATTCCCAGCCATTTTCTGAACTGAACTATATAGGTAGAAGAATGAGTACGAAAAGGCGGTTTGATATCAATTGAAATTCATTGACCTGTTCCTCGTTCTCTATCTATCTCTTTCTCTTTATCAGTGGTATAGTAATATGTGTGAATTTCAATTATATTCACACCGTTTGTAAAATTTAATCTACCATTGTATGTTGTTGTTTTTGGTCATTTTGACCCTATCATCTATTAGAATTGTGACCTTTTTTTTTCAATAATTTGTTTATGGTAATTGATAAAGACCACCAACATTGCTATCAACTACTACCACTATAACTAGAAATAGTACGAGTCATTCACAAATCATTTCAAGCATGTAAAAAATGCTTTCATTATATTATGTGTAGAGAACAGAAATCAACCACACACGCACCAGAATACAGTGGATGTAGAAGAAGTTCAGATTTCCGTTGCCGCGATCCATAAAGCCTTCCACTGTTCACTTTATTGATTTACGATAAACTGAAGAGAATTGAAGATGAAGGAATGCGAGAGGGAGTGAATATTGTAGTAGTTGTAGCAGGAGAATGTAGTCAAGGGTGGAAAATATGGAAATAGAAATACCACAACTGTTAAGATAATAAACACATACATAAATGATTTTCAATAGATGATGATGATTCGCGTATATTCACAGCATGTGAAAACCCAATTTTTCATTAGGATAAAATCAAAAATACATATTGTGTTGAAAGAAAATAGGGATGAAAATCCTGTACTGTGTGTTAACAATGTAATAATAGTAAAGATAACGGAAACAGTGTAGAAAACAAAGCCATATTTACACACAGCACCCCATAAATTGCAACAGAATTGCAGACGGAGTATCTTGTTTTTCGATCGAAATGTAATGTTACTGCAATAAGAAATTCGTTGTAATCCTATAACTATTATTACGACGAAGGATGATAGAGATGTTTTTTTCGGTCCTAAAACTTTATCAAAACTGATTGATTGATTGATTAAGAATTGTAACTGAAATTTTATCAACTGTAAAATAGAACAACAAAACAAATAATAAAGATGTGTAAATAGACAAAATGTCAAACAAGATTACCTACAATTTTCTATAACGAATAGAAACGGGACAAAATCAATACAACAAACATGTCTAGATTTGATAAAATTATGAAAAATGTTTATAACCAGCTGTAGCTCGCGACTTGGGAGATTTCAGACGGGCGAGGACGTACGACGATTAGGGTTTACAACCGCGATAGCTTGACCGCTGTCTAAGCTATATTTCAGCTTCTGCTGAACCGATTCAGATGAAACAAAGTGTAGATTACTTCTCAAAGTCTCTACTTGAAAACTGCCAAGTTCCGTAGAGAATGAATTGGCGGTTTTAGCGCCAACATTTCTCAAACAAACATTTAAAAATTGTGGATTCTATATTCTAGCAATCCTCTCACTATTAAGACAAAAAATCGATTATACAGACAGGCACTACATTTTTATTGTACTAATATAGATTTGTTTTATTAATGAGGATGTTTTTCCAAGTGCTATATCCTAATGTAATAATATGCGTGTGACCTGTCATTCTAAACTTTAAATCAATTGATAGTTGGAGAAAACGGCTGTAAAATATGCCGGAAACGGATAATTATCACTGTCATTCCTACAAATAAACGAGAAAATAGATAAAAAAGACAACAAATAGGCACTGATCTCATTTGTATTAATATATATATATATATTGTCAATCAATTCAATTTTTTCTCTAATAATAATCTATAAAAATTATAAAATTAATTGTCGGTTTTTGTGTTGTTACATTCTGTAAAATATTAATTCTTGATAATAATAGAATTGAAATATGTACGATTGGTTGATAATAAATAAAGGTTAACACAAAGGCCAGAATTACATTAATTTTCTTGTACTTGATAAACGATTAAATTGTATTGTGTGTGTGTGTTGAAATCAATGCTTTGTCTTAAATTCTTCTATTTTTGAGTGTGAAACAAAAAATTCAAAAATCACCAAAACTTTGATTTGGTGGCTCCCCAAATGCACCACCTCGGAAGCAAGTCAGGTCAAGTCAAATAGTAAACTTCCAACAATATAAAACGAACAACCCTGATCGTTGATTTATAGTCGTTTATCTAGAGTTGTTTTGTTGATTTTTTTTTCAAGATTTATTAACTGTTCATGTTTTATAATTAGTTACTGGTCCAGAGTCATTATCATCATCTACACAAGTTAGATAATTTTTAATTTGGCCAGTTGTTGCTAAATCAAAGGTCACGGCCGGATTTTTTCCATATTTAGATTGGAAAAAAAACCGTATTTCTTACCGTATTTTTTTTCCTACTTGTTAAACAAATGACGTTATATGTACCTATGCTAAATAGATAGATCTATGTAGAATATATAATTAAAAACATTAGCCTTTGATCTAAATTACGTTAGTCAAGGTAAATTTTTTTTTTCGTAAATTTATCAATTCTAACAAGGTTATTTTTGTGACAACACTTTCGTTATATTGCAAATTAGATAACAAAAATATTGCACTTTCATTTTATTCATGTATGGCGCCATATTTATAAAGATAATGGTTACTAAATGGCGGTTGTTATCACAACGATGATGGATATTATACAAGTTTTTTTTAGGCGTTTTATTTTTGCATATAAGATATGACTTTCCAAATAGCAAAAAGATGAGTTTGTATAGTGATTAGTAAAACATTCACACCAAAGAAAACAACAACAACAACAACAACAACAATCCAAGCGCTATTACTAAACAACTTGCAAGAGGATTCCTTCGGGCTGATGATGATTCAAACATATGTACCTATAGATAGCTAACATGTACACATCATTGGATAGGAATCGTGATGTGTGATCAAAATAGCATTTAAATTTCCGGTCGTTGTTGTTTCTCTTGTGCATAAAAACGGTTAATGATAGTGTAATATTTTTTTGATATCAAAGATATATTTATTATAATAACAGAGCAATGGCCAGGTGCTAAGCGAGGAATTCGACTTGGAACACCTGGACATACTGCAGACAAGGCCATGGCCTCGCCTAAATTTTTTAGCAAAAACTACCAAAAAAGCTATTTTGAAAGGCTTAGGACACGAAGAACTTCCTCATTATTTTACAGTGAAGGTATTCGAGTAGACGACAAGGAATCTATAGAATATTGGTTGTGGTTTTACTGGACAAGAAACCAGGAGCTTTCATCTATGAACACAAACACTCCTTTCTACAAAGTCAGGAAAATACCAGCACTAGAGAATCTATCACTTAGACAAAAGTAAAAAGAAAGTAAACCACACAATTCCAACAATATAGGATTTTAACTGGAATTCTTGCCGGACTTGTGGCGGTCAAATCGCCAAATTTTCGAATTAATCAAGATTAAAACAGATAAGAATTTCAATTAAGCTTTGTTTAATAACGAATTTAATTAACACATAATTGATGACTTTATTTATTAGTCACTTTTAGAAAAAAAGTGGATTATTATGTAAAATTCTGAAATATTCACTAAAATGAAACCATTTGGGTAAATTTACCAAGAAATACCTCATTAAAAATCCAATCAGTCACCGAAAAAAAACACAAACCACTCGTTGCTGTTTTTCGATTTTAGTCTCTTTGCATCGAAATTGGCATTTTATAGAGGCCGAAAAGGAACGAGACGGAAAATTGAATAATAACTAAATGGAAAAAATTATAAAACTTGAACGATTTTCCTCGATTTCATTCATATTCACGATATTGAGTTGTGGGAGTTGTAAAAGCTGTTCTCTATAAACCCCTGAAACTATACATGTGCGGGTTGAAATTAAAAACAAAAAAAAAACAAAAAAAAAGTAAAAAAAAACGGGCTAAAATGTCGCGACAATAACACACGAATAAATGATGTTTTGATTAATATTTGAGCGGAAAAAATAAAAGACAAATATTGTGGGCAATAGCAGGAATGTGACACACATACGGGGTGTCAGCTCCCGGATATAAATCGACCGTATTTCATCATTTATGAAAAAACAACTGCGGCTGGATTTGGGGATTGACATGGTGACATCCAGATTGCATTTTACTAGTGAGAATGACTCTCTTGGAGTTTTCTTATCAGTAAAATTGACATCACAACCTTTAATTTGTGTACCATTGGTAGATAAAAATTATTAAATTCGTGTTCTCCGACCAAAAATACATACAATATTTTCGATGGGGGACCGTTAGTCATCGGTTTTGATCGGCCTTGGTCAAAGCAATCCGCCCAGTAGGCTGATTTGAAAAATTTACAATGGAGCTTTTATCCTGTCTGGAAGCTGACACCCTGTATAATCGATATTGGTGTAGTGAAGTGACAGCAATATATTGGGCTTTTTAATGTCGAAATCTCTATCTATTTGATAAATTTTCCAACATTTTCCTGTTTACTGTACATTACATTACAACAATACAATTATGAATAGATTGGCCACATTCAATTTTATTTATTTCGATACGAAATATTTTTATTATCAGTTAAATGTCAATCTTGTTTTGATAGTTTCAAGATTGTTTTATCAACAATTAAAATCAAAATCCGACTCGCCCGGTTTTCCTGTTATTTCTTGATTAAAAGAAGAAAAAAAACGTTCTGTAAATTCCTGTACAAATTCAAAGCTATTGTAAACTAGTTAAGTGTTCCTAACCCTTTCGTGTAATGACTGTTGAAATGGGGCAATACTATAAACGACCCTTCTAAAATTTCCTAACAAAAACCTTGCCCTATACATTAAATTAAACAATCATTTGTTCCAAAAGCAGCAATTGTCAGAAGACCACTCACGCTCTTTCTCTCTGTGTTATCAAAAACTACAGTTTGTGAGTTCATCGGAGGAGTTTAATGTTGTGTTTAACGTCAACAATTTTACACACACATACACATACATACATAGGCAGAAATATGTTGTATTTGTGCCGCCTCCGGGTGTCACACAACGACAATGTTGTTGGCAGTTTTGTGTTCATGACGTCACCTTAGGGGTGTATATCGTATTACCCCCGAACGATGGTAAACATTTTCTTCCTTACCAGGATTCGGCT
This sequence comes from Iselma pallidipennis, assembly GCA_037464855.1. Lineage (NCBI taxonomy): Eukaryota > Metazoa > Arthropoda > Insecta > Coleoptera > Meloidae > Iselma > Iselma pallidipennis. Next base: position 30,522 of record JAZBHA010000281.1, on the reverse strand, counting down.
CACACACACACACACATACCCATAGAAAGAGAAAGATATAGATATAGATTTTCATATCACTTTCAGGGAAAATGCCGTCTAATAAATGTAGACGAAATAACAACATCTTTCACGTATAATAAGCGTTGAAGAAGACTTAATTTAGCAGAGAACGAAATACTGGAGCAGAATATCTTCTTGGTAGGAATTTTATTCTTAAATCGATTAGCTCACCAACAGTAGAAGCAAATGAAAGAGTCTACTACTTTTTTTTTCGTTTATATCTTTTCAAGATGAGTGTTGAGAGTTTTCTCAGGCGCGTTTCCGGAATAAGTTTGATCATTGTAATTAAGAAGGCTTATCATTTATGTCTTATCCAATATTTACACTAAAGTTTTTCCCCTTTTATTCACAGTTTTTTCTCCGCTTTGATCAATTTTCCTTCTACTCTAATTAATTAGAATTTAGTTTATTAGTTCATTTTGTCTGAATCAAATCTAAACAAATTGGCGTCTAATTTGCTACTGTTTTCCAACAATATACCGGAATGTTTATGAGAATTTCCATTAAATTTAGGAAGATTATTAGTTAATTTTTCGAGACAAATTTGATAAAGATTTCGCCAGCTTGGCAACTTTGCTATTTATCAAATTAAGGCGTAAAGTCTCTGCTGTCAAGTAAATGCAAAATTTGAGACAAAGCTCCTCTAAAAATTATGCAAAAAAATTGGATCTATTCCTGTAAAAGAAGAAGTTTTCTATACAAATTTAGCGTTAATTATAAACCAGTTTTTTTAAAAAAGTCGAGGAAATAATCTAGGAAGTCATAACAAGATATTCAGAAGTTTCCAATTCGACTTAAAAATCAAGATTCGTGTCTCTTTCTCCGTCGTTCTGTCTCTTGTCTTCTTAAAGGATTTATCCAGCTGTAATGGCTGCCCAGTTTCCTGCCTAGTTTCAGCACAGGAATTTCCATTGCAATAAAACAGAGACACATACACACACAAGAAGCACTGTACAGGCAAACTTCATCAAATTAACCTTACTTTGTGTTTAAGAAGATTATGAGCCAATTTTTAAAAGCAAATTTAACGAGATTTCATCCTCTCGCTACTGTTTCCGTTCTATCTACAATAATTTGACTGACAATGCGAATAGATCTTGCTACGTAGAAACAATGGTAAGATACGTATTTTCTTTTGTGTTTTATTAAAATTTCTTTCATATACGACAACTGATTTCAGTTTAGGATGCCATTAAATGTTCATTTCAGCAAATATATAATCGCATTAAAAACTACATCATTCATAATCTACTAAACTGAAATATCATTACGACTTTATTGTCGAAATCGACCAAAAGTTGTCGGTAATGTACTGTTGTCAGCAGCATCGTTATATCAATTCCACAACTAGACAATGTAGACGGGCTGTAAAAATTTTCATCAAATCGTACTTTTACGGTTGTTAGATCCTGTGTCTATCTGAAATTAAAATGAAGACAAATAACGAACGAACAGTAATAAAATTGAAAATGTTGCTGTAATTTAAGAAATTTCCCAAATGAATAGAGACAGATTTTCAGTTCGGCTTTTTCGATGGTAGAAAGTAGAAAGGTGGACGACAGAGAGACGAAAAGGGGTGAAGAAATTGATGCAACATCAATCCCATGAGTATTTGTCGGATAAATTTAGATAGTCGTGTAGTATAACATTAGGCAATTTGGCTCGTCGCCTCCTGAAATCCTTCTGAAAGAATTCGTACACACGACGAATAGAAATAGAATAAAGTGTCGCATAGAAATTTTTATTGTTATTTTCAATCCTGAAGGGCTTCTAGGGATGTGATCAAAATGCAACATTTGTACCAATTTTCAGCAATCAAGTCGTTTTTTGATCGTTCTTTTGCGAAGAAATTTCCTCACTACACCTAATTAATTTCGTTTGAACTTTCTGTGCGTTAAATTTCGTGGTCTGTTTCTAATAGACCTTGCTAGTCATTCTGATGACAGAATTGTGATCCCCATCGTTAGTTTAGTCTCGCAAACACTAATGAGAGGACCACCCCTGGTGATATTTCACACAATACTATCCCAACCATCATCAGTGAGGTGACACAACAATGTTTGAAATGTCACCGGTTTTTTCGCAAGTTATTAACAATAACACAACAAAAAAACAACAACAAACACTAGTTGGGAAATGGAGTAGATCCAGGATTTTCATTAAATTACAAACAGAACAAGAACAGAGAGAAAGATTTGCTAAAAGAGGATGTGTAATATTTTATTCTTGTTTACATAGCAAGTTATAAATATGGATTCAGCAGTATATAAGTCCGTCCCAAGGATCATTTACTTTGAAATTACTAACTTCCTTAATGAACAACTAGAAATGGACCACACCGAAAGGGCGGTAGAGAAATCCAACGATATAAGAACAAGATAGATTAAGAGAAACCCAGGGTAGAGACACTGTTTTAATTTAATATAAATCATCGCTAGATAGTATCATAATTTCACTACTAACCCATTTTTTGCAATTTAACTTTGTCACTAGGTACACACAAAAAATAAATTATACAAAAACTCATATTTAGTTATTGGATTTATTGAATAATTTCGATAGGTTCTTGTTGGTATTAATATATTGTATAATATTTATTTATGGTAATCGAAATATACTTGAAACTCTCTATTTGTTTAGTGCTTGAAGGCGAAACTTTCATAAAAGCGTACTGAACTGTGTAGAGTAGAGTAGAGAATAGGACCTCCTATAGTGTCAATGAAGGATCTATGGCTTTATTCCTTTATCCTTCAACCCCCAAAATCTCTCTACACACTTAAAAGAGAAGTTTGGATATGCTATTCAAAGACATTACCTGCAACCGGTGATAGTTTCCTCATTACACACCATCTTGATTTCCACTAGAAACGAAAATAAAATCATTCAATTTAATTAATAATAATAATACTAATAATACAATAATTTAAGAGAATGTTGCTGATATAATTTAATTTTAATTAAATAAATTGTTTTCTTGTTGAAACAAACAGTTTGATCTTTCAAGACTGTGTCAATATTATGGGTTTCGATGTATACCTTTGATTATGAGGATATCCTTTTCAATTTTGTTGTTGAAGGCGATTTTACAGGATCAATTCCAAATAGCCGCACATGAAAGTCAACGAAATTGTGGTGAAATTGTTTTTCTCTTTTACAGGAAAAAGGGCAGAAAGACGTTTGTCAAACACAAAGTTCTATAAAATAAAGAGCTTTCGAAAAATAAAAAAATAAATAAAAAATTCCAGATTAATAGTGTGTTGGTAACGAATAATTGAAGAATTTCTAAATAACCCAGAAACCAATAAAAGTGTCAAAATATTCATAAAATATACAGATTTTTTTAAAACGAACAACAGTTGAGATGAGGACAAGGCAAAGGGGAGGCTGTAAATTAAATTTAATAAAATGAGAAAGGCTAGGCTAGGATCATAAAAGTGGATGATGAGAGGCTTGAATATAAAAAAACTGAAAAATGAAAACAATCCTTTTATAGATGCGCTGCCAGTTCTTGGTTTTATGAAAATCTTAAATCTTAGTATGTTTATTTTATATATATTGTTGGTTTTTCTCAATTGTGTACGCATTATTTTAATACACTTGATAGAATTTCGTCTAAATAGGGGGATGCAAGAAACTACCCTGCGTTTATGTTTATATCAAAGCATTAAAATACTTCATAAACTTGATATTAAATTAATCCTTTAGCCTAAAGTCCCAGTAAGCTTCCGGCAAAATTTCAAAAGGATTCTTGGCTTTTATCAATAAACCGCAAGTGTTCGTAGTATTGAAGCCATAGAGAATAAGTAATTACTGTTTTTTCTAAAATTATAATTATTATCGGGTTCAGTATTGATTATAACTGACGACAATTATTATCTAAATAGTAAAAAAAAAACATGAAGGTTATCAACATTATCAACTCATAATTGTCTATAATTGTTGCTATTTATTATCATTGGATGCTACCTAGAAAAACATTTATTAGATTATTGATAACATTACGACAAATAAATAATTACACTATTTTTATACAAAAATTTACAACCATGAAGCATATCTGATTCGGTATTATTTAATAAAAAGATATTGTCTTTTTTTTTTGGAAATTTTGATTTCCAATCAAATTCTACAATTGAAAATTCATGCATCACTTCACCGAGATATTCGAGGACACAAAAAACTATCCTATTGTCCTGAATTTCTTTCGAAAATTGTTCCAAAATAAATATACAAGGTCTAGTTTAATTATGTATGTATGTGTGTGTACATACACGAAAGGTCCTGACGTGAGATTAATTACAGAAAAACGAGACTGGTTCCATCCGTCTGCCGAATAATAATCAATCTTCAATCTAAATTATAATTTTATGGTAACTATATTTTTTAAAAATAGGGGTTATTATCACCGATACAAATAACGGAAAAGAAAAGAAAAGAGAGATGACAAAAATCGACATGTGTAGAGAAGAATAAAGTCGAAATACTTCTTCTTCAACAACAACCACCACCACACATAGCCGGAGGCTAGAGAGGGATGTTTTCTTTATTCAAACGGCTGGCAGGGGTCGAAAAAGAACATTTGCTCGATTTCCTTTTGAATTAGATTTCGCGTAACACGATACCTATACACGATACACACACACATATAGAGAGACAAGAACTATAATTTTTCTTTTTCTCTTGTTATTTTAGGTGTAGTAGTGAAAGGTACACATATAATATGGTGGGGTAGTATAAGTAAAAGCAAAAAATTACAAGAGGGTTAGTTATGGTTGGGCTCATAAATTATATAAGGGTGGTATTGGACATGTTAAGGCGTTCCTTGACTGTCATACATCGGTGCGACCTATAGACCCATTTTTCGTCCACTATTTAGAATAAACACAGAAAAAATTAATAGAAATTTTCAATTTTATTCAAGTTAAGGTTACAATTTGTCATTTGAACCCATTTAATCTTCTTCAATGAAAAGGAAAAAAGGATTCAACTCTATACCCCAGTGCTATTCATTTTCGAAATCATTCTTGACTATTATTCAAGTTCAACCATTCTTGAAATACGGGAATTATAAACACCGGAAAATATAAAGAAAATCTCCAATTTGTTGGGAATTGTCGAATCAGACATGATGGCAGAATAGAGAGGAAAAGAATACGGGAGAGAGGCTGGCTTTTATTTTACGTTTCTTCTTTTCATTCAATAGTATACGTTTTTTTTTTTAAACGAGACGAAATATTGAAGGCAAGACAAGGAAGTTTTCGATATTTTTTCCTTTCAATAAAAGAATTAAACAGAGATAGAGACCAATGGGGGGAAGTTTCCAATATTTCTTTCAATATTTAATGGATTCGACTTTACAAAGTTTTTGCATAAATATTGAAATCGTTGAGGACGAGAGATTAATTAATTCACGATGCAATTTGTTCGGCCAAAGTCTTATTCCATTCTATTATCAATATTGTTATTGTTATTATTAACTTATTACTAATCAAGGTTGTTTTGTTTGTCATTACTTCTTATCAGGACATTTTGTAGAATAAAATGTGTAACCATTACAAGTCCTCGATTCTAGTGAAATTAATAAAGTTCTATACATACAACCGAAATTAATAAGCTCCTTCATCGTGTTTGTCACGTCAATTAAATAGCAAACTCTTCGATAAATTCTAATTAATTAGCGGTTGAACGAAATTAATTAATAATAACTGACTAGACTAGATTAAAATTTCACCCCCTATATCGTCTAATTTCCGCCCTGTCTGTTGTTTTCTCAAGAAGATTTCAACCATAACACCGAATAGAAAAATTAATTCAAAGAAGATATAATTCACCAGACAACAATATAATTAAATGGAAAAATAACCGAGCATATTATATTTTTTGACAGGAATAATTAGTATAAATTTAACTGTGAGACTTTTATTTGTCGGTACACAGAAAAAAACCAGACACACAAAATTAATCACACAAATTAAGGATTAATTATTTAAATGAAACAGTTAAGTGGCTAGTTGAAACTTTAAACTAATTTAACTGGTTCAGAATTTGTACAATCAGTTTGGTATAAATTGAATCAGGTAACAGTTACTAGAATAGGAAGTCTTCGGAGAATTACAAACTTTATAGGTAGTTTGGTTTGTTAAAAAGTCTGTATTTAGACAATTACTGCCTGTGATACAATATTATCTAATCTGATAAGGAACTGGAACTGGGGAAAAAGTGTGAAAAGGTGCAAAAATTCAGTTGTCACCCCTCTGTTGTTTGCCTGTGACTACATTATTCACATTCAACCGACAACCGTACCGAACACCTGCTTGTGTAATAAACACCAATGGTTTTCAATTGGATTCAAGTCTGGTGGTCAAGTTGGTGCTTGAATAAAATCTACAATTTATCGAATTTTTCTGAATATTTCTAATAAGAAATTATTGACTTGATGACATTTCAGGAAAATACGAGTAGATTGTATTACAATATGACGGTAATAATTGGCCTCACAAAACCACCAATTTTAAAATAATATTGGAAAATTTTTCGAAATTCTCGAATACAATAGGAAATAAATCATTTCTTATACAATACTGTTGGATCATAAATTCAAAGACTGGCATGTTTTTATATTTAAATTTTTCCAAATAGGAGGTAAATATTTAATTATTCTCTCTCATGGTAAAGGGAATATTAACCTTTTACTATACCATGCCCATAACCCATTGAAAAGTGTCTTGAGATTTCTTAGTTGCTCTCTCTCCTCTTTTAAGTACATATATCCTTTGATCATTGCCAGTGATTCCATGAAACTGAATCCTGTATAATTAATGAATACACCCTCTCTTCTTGTAAAGAACAGGATTGTAAATAATTAAAAGCGACCGGTTTCAGAAAGGAGCTTACCGCTTTTGCCAGTTATAGTGTGAAGACAACAAGAGTGAAAAAAACCAGAAAACAAGAAAATTTCCGGTATGACAAAACTCTTTATCATTTACTACTACTATTATTATAAAATATTGTTGTTCTTATCAAATACCGTGTTGTGTTTAACATGACAGTTTCATCATGATTTTAACAATTTTATCAGCAACATTCTCATGGAATGATGATGTAGTTGGAAAAAGAGATTGACTTACCTTTTTACCATCCCGGAACTTGACTGTCCCTTCTATTATACAGCTATTATCAGCCATAATGCACACACACACACCGGACTAATGAAATTCAAATAATGTCAAATTTAACATATCACATATCATTTCCGGGTCTTTCTTCTTTTGTATAAATTTTAACAAGAAATATTTGACACTTAGCACTGCACATTTAAATCACCACCACACACAATTTCCCGGGAAAAATCATAAATTTTTGCAATGAATTGAAAGAAAAATAAATTAAACAAAAAGCTCGAAACAACTAAAACGACAAATTAACACTAATTTAATTGATAAATTTAATTACAACTCTAATTTAATTAAAAAATCCATAATTCATATCGGGGGATAGTTGTTGGAAAGGCGCGCGTAAATTTCGACTAGATACCATCAACAACCTCACATTCTAAAGCTGTGAGCGCAACTGAACGATAATTTTCTGTTCGGTTTAGTGAGATGCTCGTTGTGTGTGTTTGTATGCGCGTTTGGTTCATTCTGTCTTTCTCTATCGCTCTTGTTGTGTCGACCATTTACGATATCTTTCTAACTTTACAGGTCTATACTGCCTCCTAACGGGAGAAAGCTTCCCGGGTCCTGCTTGAAAGCTCCACCAAACCAGAAAGACCTGATATATGTACGTTTCTGCTATAAATTTATAGGAATTTTTGTGTGTTAACCAGTGGCGTGCGGTGACATTTGCTGATAGGGAAGCTGTGTTTCCATAAAAATTATAAACGAATACTAAAAATGACAAAAATACTACGAGCGTCTAGTGCAGTGATGGCGAACCTATGGCACGCGTGTCAGTGCTGACACGCGAGCTCATTTTTGGTGACACGCATCTTCAAAGATAAAAAAATTCGTAATTCAAATATTTGTCTCTCATAACGACCAGAGTTGGTTTTTATAAATATTTCTATTTTTTTTTGTCTTTACTTTTGTGATGTGTGACACGCCACGAAAATTATGTTTCGATTTTTCAAAATTTTGACACACCGAGCTCAAAAGGTTCGCCATCACTGGTCTAGTGAATAAAATCAGTGGAAGCGTTATGCGATATTTTCGTATGCAGCATCCACGAGCTGAACCGTAGGAGGTTGGTAGTCTCTAAAGCGCATGCGCGAATGCGTATAATCTGCCTACTTACACGACACAAATATTTTTACCG
>JAZBHA010000280.1:74268-87056 GCA_037464855.1 Iselma pallidipennis | reverse complement strand
AAGCGAATCTGCTACAAAACGTTTCATTGATGGACTACATTAGATATTCGATTGAAATATGGCAAAAGTTAACTAAAAAAATACCAAAATTGAGAAGTTCTGTTTTTATAATAACCCTACTTGACCGAAAAACAGCAATGAGTGCTGTTTTTAAAAATAATGCCTATTTGAAATTAATTACTTATAAAAAGTACATTCTACAATAATTATAAACTCTAGTAGTTGTTAAAAGAAAAGTAAAAAAAAGACACACGAAAACTGAATAAAGGGGAATATACACAAGTTCATCTAATACGAAAAATCGCATCCACCATACCGTCCATAGTAAGTACTTGCCCTTTCCTTAGTCAGAAAAGTTAATCTAAAAATATATATGTATATACAGTTTACAATTTTATGAAAAACATTTCCATTGACAATTGGAATATCCAAGATGGACACGTTTAGTTTGAAGGGCTCCAGTTTAATTTACCTGCTACTAATATGAATTAAGCAATTATCTGTCTGTTTATTGGACACACCTGATCACATATGGTGATTGAGACTGCATTTACGCAATGGTGATTGCGTTTGTAAGAGTGGTAACTAGTTTCATTTTATATTAGTATTGATTTTGAATTACAGTTTTTAGTTCTTATGTCTCTGGAACAATTAACAAACCGTCTTGTTAAGTGGAAGGTCTGTTGAAAATTTTGAGCAAATGGTTACCGGCAAATGAAAACATTGCATTAAAGGTGACAAACTCACCACACCTTCATATCACTATTTTCTGTAATTAAATGATCGTCGGGGTTTCCCAATTTATAAACTAATTATGAGCAAATTTAACATTATGACTTGGTTTCAAATGAGCATGCCCACTAAGTTGTTTGATTTTACCACTGCTGCACCAAATTATTAAAAGATAATTGATAATTTACACCTAAACAATTACCTGTAAATAAATTATTTGCAAAACTATTGAAACCAATATTAAACAGGAGTAGGGGGGTCCTAGCCCATCGAAGTTGAGGTGGGTGCAGAGAAAATCGAACAAGACTCATCATTTCAATTCAATGGCGTCAATTAATACTTGAAAAAATAATTTCTATAAAGACAAGAATTGTCTTGTTTTTCATAACCATCTGCTATGTGTTGATTAAACACTTTTATAGTCATGAAATTTCTTTTCAGGCTACCTAGTGGACATCTCATCATATTTTTGAAGACAACTCCAAAAAAACCAGTTGAAACATTTACTTGTAGTACATGTGCCCGTACTTATCCAACAGCATTCAAACTTCAAAAACATAAACGTCTCCATAAAGAACGTTTATATACATGTCCACATTGTCCAAAGACATGGCGTTTTCCTTTCGAACTTAAAAAACATATCCATACTGTTCATCAGCCTAGAAAAACTTGTATTTGTGATGTTTGTGGGAAATCTTTCAAAACACAACAAGGTTTAAATGATCATATGGAAGGTCATAGAGGTGTTTATAATTATAAATGTAATGAATGCGATGCAAAATTTAAACGACCCTATACATTACAAACTCATATTAAAGTTGAACATCAAGGTTTAAGATTTCCATGTAAACAATGTAAGAAAGTGTTTCGTACAGAACAAAGTTATAAATCTCATAGTAAAACACATGATCCAGATTATGTTAAAGAAACATATACATGTAAAATTTGTGATAAAGTATTAACACATAAACGATCATTCTATTATCACATGAAAAATCATACAGGTCGTAATGATAATAATATGTGTGATATTTGTGGTTTACGTGTAACTACAAAAACTAGTTTAAATAATCATATAAAAACACATTCAGATATAAAAGAGGTGATCTGTGATACATGTGGTAAGGCTTATAGAAATGAAAAGAGTTTATTGATTCATCGACGTATACATACGAAAGAAAAACCATTTGTCTGTTCCATATGTAGTAAAGCTTTCTCACAAAAAGGTACATTAAATGTTCATATGCGTTATCATACTGGAGAACGTCCATATAAATGTGACATCTGTTCAAAAGGCTTTGTTACTGGTACTTTATTAAGAAAACATAAATGTTCTAATAAAAAATCTAGAAAAGAATCACGCAAATTATGACACAAGATTCTATAGTTGCATCGATCCAGCCTATTTTAATTTGTTTATTTATAATTTCTGTCTTAATTCAGTTCATTTCTTTTGTAAATAGTATTTAGAATCAAATAAAGCCAGTTTAAATTCATTGCATTTTGTTGTAATGCCTTTCAATTCCTTAGTAAAATTACAATTTGTTTGCCAGAACTTCTTTAGGATTTATGTGCAAATATTAGTGCAAAATCAACATTTGTATCTAGATATAGTAGTGTTTATTCCCTTTTAATTTATTTTTGATTCTACTTTTCGTTCTACCCTGTTTTGAAAGAGTGACATTATATTTTTTTCCAGATCACAGTCAACATCCGATAATCACACTTGTAATATTTGCTCGGAAGTATTTCCAAATCGTGAAGAATTCGTTAAACATCATCTACATCAATATGGTGAAACATTCGGTTGTTGTAAATGTGGTAGTAAATTTAAAACAATAACAGAACTATATACACACCTTGAAACGCACAAATCAAATATAATCATTGAAAATCTAGAAGGAAATGTGGATGAATCAAATGAGGAGTATGTTGAAGAGATTGTTCTAAATTATGATAATGACGAAGAAATTATCGAAATTGCTGATGATAGTTCAGAATTAGTATATATTTTAGATGATTCACAGTGTGTTAATGAAGTTGTTATTGAAGAGGACGGTGATACGGATTTATCAGACAAAGAACGACAACGATTAGATAATGTAACAATAGTTCAATTAGAACATGGCTATGTAATACCGGAAACAATTAATATAGTTAATGGTAAACAGAAAACTGTTGCCGCTAAAACAACAGAACCATCAACTAGTAATGTACAATATGTTCATCAACCACCAAAGATACGTTTACCACAAGCAAAACGTCGTCATGTTGTACCGGATTTTTCATCACCAAATTATGTTTATGTTAATGCTAATGATGAGATCGATATACCACATTTTAAATGTTTACGTTGTGAACAATTATTCATAAATAAATTCGTCTTTTTCCGACACATTGAAAAAGGCAAATGTTATATTAATAATTGCGATGTATGTAGTGCCACATTTAATAAAAACAGTGAATTTTATTATCATTATGTTGTCGAACATACAGATCGAGCTATATGTAATTTTTGCTTTAGAACATTTATGTATGAGAAAAATGTTAAAGAACATATGTTAAGACATTTAGATCAATTCCGTCATCGTTGTGATGAATGTAATAAAGGCTTCTATACAGTACGTGAATATCGAAATCATTATAAGAATCGTCATATGGGTATACGGCATACATGTGAACATTGTAATCGAAGTTTTGCCGATGAATATTATTATAGACGACATATTGCAACACATGAACAACAAACGAAAATCATTGTACAGTAGTTAGCACCAGGTGCCCTATCGAATTCAACCTCTTTCGTAGTTGTCATTGTAACAATATTTACACGTAATTACAATGAAATTCTGAGCTATATATTCTTATATATTTATAGCAATATATTGCCAGTTATAGGATAAGACGTATAAATTGAAATTCATACTTTAAGAGATATATATTGGTTTAATTTTCCATACTTTTTAAGCTTAAAACTAGAAGTAAACTATCAATATTTGGTTGCAGTACCTTTTAAAATTTTGAAATGGGATGAACAATTTGATTAGGGTACATTGCGGAGCTATTCCGCCCATCACTTTTCTTTTATCAATTACTGTTTGTGTGTGGTAGAAACTCTCCCTCAAAGTATTACACTACACCAGAACCGTAACTAGAACTTTTAGCGCCTATGGCTAAATACAAAAATTACGCTTTATTTTCTGAAGATAACGGGTAAAGTAAGAGAATCATCCCCTTCACTTCTATGTGTGAGAATCACTATCTTACCCTAATTAAGTCCGGGCTGGGGGTGGGGCTGGCTGGGGCCACAATGATCATAGGCTCTGCCCTGCACTACATGTCTCAAAAAATGATTCGTTTAGTGTAGTTTTAAATTTGAATGCAATTAAAAATAATACCATATATTAGCTTGATAACAGCCTTGCTCTGCAGTTCAACAATAAACAATTCAACAATAGTAGCATTTAATGGTGTGTAGAATAGATTGTAAAAGTGGACGGAATAGCTCCGGTCTATCCTGTATCAAAATCAATCATTATGAGGATTTAATTTTTGTATAGCTTCGTAATATATTATGTCACACAACTTCTTAAAGTAATTAAAGAGGTTGAATTTGAGGGGCTTACATGTGGATTCAACTAAAAAATGTTGAATGTTTGATAGAAATTTGTAAATATTTGTACATTTTTATACGTACTGTTATCATAAGTTAGTGTGTTTATTATATTAGTTTAAGAATGTTCTTCTTTGGTACAAAAATTATCCAATTACCTTTACAAGAATTTATTTTAATTTGTATGTTTGGCCATCTAATTTAAATAAAGTATTTGCAAAAATAGAAGATTACTCATTTCAAATTTAAATACAATTTTTTTCCGTAATCTGAAAAAAAAACGTAAGTATGTTCGACTGGTATTACACAATGAGTGCTTATTTTCCAAAATGTTTCAGATAATCTCCAAAAATCATCTGAAAAAAAACTGGTTAATTAATGTAAATTCTCTTATTAAATTGTGCATGATTTCGTGATTTTTTTGTTCGGCTAAAAAAAAGCTAGAGTTCTTACATGTCAAATTCTTTTCAGTTCACTGTATCAACAACAACAACAACAATTATATGAAGCAACAACAACAAACTACACCGACATCTCGACCAATATCCATCTACAATGCAAGTATTTAATGTCAGTAGTGGATGGTAATAAACAATCAACAGATATGAATATTTTGGACGGTTCAGTTGTTGATCAGTTAAATGAAACCGATGCGGATATTTTAAATTTATTAACAACAGAAGATGATTGTACAGCAATATTGAATAATATTGCAAATAATGAACAATTTGAACGTTTAATTAATAGTAATGAAACGAGTTTTGTTGATGAATTAATACAAGGCGAAATCAAAAAGATTAATAATGAAACAAATACTGAATCACAATTTAAATGTTATCAATGTAATAAATGTTTTAAAACAAAGAAATTATTAAAGAAACATCTATTTATACATACTGGTATTAGAAAGTTTTCATGTGATATTTGTGGAAAATCATTTAAATATCGTTATGAAGTCGGTGTACATAAGAAAAGTCATAATACACCAACATTACAATGTGATATTTGTTCGAAAATGTTTATACATAAATCACATTTAAATATACATCGTCGCAAACATTTAGGTGAATATGTGGCATTTTGTAAAGAATGTAATACCGGATTTGTTACACAATTCTTATATAAATCACACATAAATCTAGTACATAAAAATATTAAATTAATATGTGATATATGTGGATCGTGTCTGAGTTCATTATCATCATTAAAAGAACATAAATTAACGCATGATCGAAATTATGGTAAAGAACGTAGTCATGTATGTGAGATGTGTGGTAAAAGTTATTTAAATCTAAGAAATTTAAAAGGACATATGAAAACTCATCATGAACGTATTCGACCATATGTTTGTAATATATGTGGTAAATCTGTTAGTAGTAAACGTATATTAGAAACACATATTAAAATGCATACAGGTTTAAAGGATTTTGATTGTAAGATTTGTGATAAACGTTTTGCATCAAAAGAATATTTAGAATTACATCATCGTATACATAGTGGTGATAAACCGTATTGTTGTGAATATTGTGGTAAACGATTTACACAGAAAACATCACTTACTGTACATTTACGACATCATACTGGTCAAAGACCATATAAATGTGAATGTGGTAAAGAATTTACAACAAAAAGTCATCTAATGACACATTATAAAGCACACGATATTGGTGGTGTTGATATTGATTATATTTCAAGACCTGTAACTTGAATTTTTTAATAAAAATTAATCAAATCTAGTGTTTTCAGTATTTTTTTTTCTAAACACACACTTGAAATCATTTTTGAAACAAAATGTGTTTTGGTAGCAAATTGTAAGTTAAATTCTAGAAATCTATGCTTGGAATTGAAAAATTTTAATTATTTTTCATGTAATTACAGTATAAGTACGATTAGTTGTAATTTTTCACTTTTTTTTTGTTGTTCTATTGTTTTATTTTTTGTTTTAATAATGTAATTGCTTTTCAGGATTGTAAAGCTGTCGACAAAAGTCAGACAGTGTCCACATTGTCCAAAAATCTGTAATGATAGAAGACAATTAAAAAAGCATTTATTTGTCCATACTGAGAATCGACCATATTCCTGTGAGTTGTGCAATAAATCGTTCAAACAGAAACGGACATTGAAACTTCACAAAGAGAACCATACTAATACGAAAATGTTTGAATGTGATATATGTCAGAAAAAGATCAAATTCTATGGTAATTTAATGCTTCATCGTCGCCGTCATCTAAAAGATTATATGTACAGTTGTGAGGTTTGTGGACAAGGCTTTATACAACATTGTGAATATAAGAGTCATATGGAAGGCAAACATAGTAAATCAAATCTATGCAATATATGCGGTAGATCGTTTTATAATAAACACGGATTAGATTCACATATGAAACGACATGATGAAGATTACACTGGAAAACGTAATTTTAAATGTGACTATTGTACGAAAACATTTATGCAATTGATGCATTTAAAGAAACATGTTAATCGAATGCATAACGATAATCGTCGTAAATTTGTTTGTGATTTATGTGGACAAGAACTAGCTAGTCGTGGTGGTCTACGTTATCATAAATATGCACACGAGGGTGTTAAAGAAAATGAATGTAAATTGTGTGGTAAACGATTCAATAGGAAAAGTACATTGGTTGAACATATGCGAACACATTCCGGTGAAAAACCTTATCATTGTAAATTTTGTAATAAGTCATTCTCACAACGGTCCTCTTTAACGATCCATTTGAGGCAACATACAGGAGAGAAACCGTACTGTTGCGATATCTGTCAGGATAGTTTTATTAGTAAAAGTGCACTTTCCATTCATATCAAAAATAAGCATAAGTAACAGGATTTACTGTCTTATTTGTAAGGGTAACTGTTTAGCTGTAAAATTTCTGTAGTTAGTTCAATAAAAATACGAAAATAATAGTTTTTCGTTTTTTATTTTCTTTAATTTTTTAGTTATATGTTAATACTGGAGTTGAAACTGTAAATATATTAAGAGATTCTATATATTTGCCAATAAAATTTTGGAATGCTCTTCTAATATTATTGATTTTCAGAATTAGGGTGACAAAACGGAAGAAGAAATATAATACCAAAAAAAAGCCACCGATTGTGTGCCCTTACTGTTCACAAGTCTTCAAATACAAACATCGGTTAAATCATCATTTGCCTGTACACAATCAGGATCGACCATATCCATGTGATCTTTGTATAAGAAAATTTAAAGACGAAAGCTCATTGATTCGTCATAAAGAGAATCATAGCAATAAAAAATTCAAATGTAAAATTTGCAATAAGAAGTTCAGCACTGCCAAGACATTTAGAGTTCATCTTAAGCGTCATACAAACATTCATAATTGTGTTTGTGAGATTTGTGGGAAAAGTTACATATTAAATGGTGAATTACAAAGGCACATAAAAGATAAACACAACAAATCTTCACTTTGTAATGTTTGTGGTAAATTATTCACCGAAACGCATGTATTAAAACAGCATATGAAGACACATCAAGAGAACTACAATACAGAACGAAATTATAAATGTAATTTTTGTACAAGAAGTTTTACTCAAATGTCATTGTTAAAAAGACATACAGATCGCATGCATAGCGACACTCGTCGTAAATTCACTTGTGATTGTTGCGGTAAAGAATTAGCCAGTAATTATGGCTTAAAACTACACAAACAGATCCATAACAAGACGAAAACGGAAGAATGTAAGATATGCGGTCGAACATTTATTCGTAAAGATACATTAGTACAACATATGCGTACACATTCCGGAGAGAGACCGTACAGTTGTGAAATTTGTGGTAAATCGTTCTCGCAAAGAACACCATTAAAAACGCACCTAAAACTGCATACAGGAACCAAATTGTTTAGTTGCGAAATATGTCAACAAAAATTTATTAGTAAAGGTTCTCTTTCTTCGCATTTAAAATACAAACATTCAACATAGAAATATTCGATTCATAGAACTGTATATTTTACAATAAACTTTATTTTATAAACCAAAAAATTAACTCTTTCTTAACCCTTTTTATTTTGCGAGGAACAAGAATATCGCTCGAGTGTGACCTGTCTGATTGAAAATGTAATGTTAGTTGAAATTGTATTAAGAAATTTTATAAATTTTCCAATAATATTTTGGAATACTCTTCTAATATTATTGATTTTCAGAATTAAGGTGACAAAAGGGAAGAGGAAATATAATAAGACCAAAAAAAAGCCACCGATTGTGTGCCCTTATTGTTCACAAGTCTTCAAATACAAACATCGGTTAAATCATCATTTGCCTGTACACAATCAGGATCGACCATATCCATGTGATCTTTGTATAAGAAAATTTAAAGACGAAAGCTCATTGATTCGTCATAAAGAGAATCATAGCAATAAAAAATTCACATGTAACATTTGTGATAACAAATTCAGCACTATCGATTCATTCAGAGTTCATCTTAAGCGTCATACAAACAATCATAATTGTGTTTGTGAGACTTGTGGGAAAAGTTGCATATCAAAAGGTGAATTACAAGCACACATAAAAAATAAACACGACAAACCTATACTTTGTAATATTTGTGGTAAATTATTTACGAGCACGTATGTATTAAAACACCATATGAGCACACATCAAGAGAATTGCAATACAGAACGAAATTATAAATGTAAGTTTTGTACAAGAAGTTTCACTCAAATGCCGTTATTAAAAAGACATACAAATCGCATGCATAGCGACAGTCGTCCTAAATTCACTTGTGATTTTTGCGGTAAAGAATTAGCCAGTAATTATGGCTTAAAATTACATAAACAAATCCATAATAAGACTAAAACGCAGGAATGTAAGATATGCGGTCAAGCATTTGTTCGTAAAGATACATTAGTACAACATATGCGTACACATTCCGGAGAGAGACCGTATAAATGTGAAATTTGTGGTAAATCATTCACGCAAAAAACACCATTAAAAACGCACCTAAAGTTGCATACAGGAACCAAATCGTTTAGTTGCGACATATGTGAACAAAAATTTATTAGTAAAGGTTCTCTTTCTTCGCATATAAAATACAAACATTCAACATAGAAATATTCGATTTATGTAGAACTGTATTTTTTACAATAAACTTTATTTTATAAACCAAAAAATAAATTCTTTGTTAACCCTTTTTATTTTGTGAGGAACAAGAATATCCCTCGAGTGTGACCTGTCGTATTTAAAATGTAATTTTTTCAGTTACGGTTTTAGAAATTTTAGTTTAATAGTTTGGTTCATTTTCAGGATTCATCTGTCAGTGAACAGTAGTTCCAAAAAGTGTCCACATTGTTCAAAAACGTTTCAAAATAATCACAAATTAAAAGAACATTTATCTGTCCATAGTGATAGTCGTCCGTATTCTTGTGAAATTTGCGGCAAAACATTCAAACGCAGAGGAACCTGGCGAGAACATCGAAATAATCATGATAATCTTACAGAATTTGAATGTGATATTTGCCATAAAAAGAGTAATCGTTATAGTAATTTACTACTTCATCGTCGGCGTCATTTTAAACAGTACAGTGTTAAATGTGAGACATGCGGACAAGGTTTTATGACAAATAGTGAATATAAACAACATATTGAAGGCAAACACAATAAATCGAATCTGTGTAGTATTTGTGGCAAATCATTTTATAATCGGTATGCATTAGAGAATCACAAGAAACGGCACGAGGAAAATTATACAGAAAGTCGTGATTTTAAATGTATATTTTGTTTGAAAACTTTTATGCAAATGATGCATTTAAAGAGACACATTCAACGAATGCATAGTGATTATCCAAAATTTGTTTGTGATCTGTGTGGTAAAGAATATACCACTCGTACAGCTCTACGATATCATAAAAATTCCCATGCAGGTCTAAAACCGAATGAATGTAAATTGTGTGGGAAAAAATTCAATCAAAATTCAACTTTAGTTGTCCATATGCGAACACATTCGGGTGAAAAACCGTATAGTTGTAGTTTTTGCAAGAAATCATTTACACAACGATCTCCATTAACAATTCATTTACGACAACATACTGGAGAGAAACCATACCGTTGTGGTATCTGCCAAGAGAACTTTATCAGTAAAAGTGCACTTTCAGTTCATCGCAAAAATAAACATAACATACTATTATAATTTAAGCCGTTTTTGTCTTGAATGATAGTTTTGTAATTTAAAACAATAAGTTGATCTCATTTGAATGGTTGATAATCACAGATGAAATGTGTATCTACTTCAAAATAAAAAATCATATAACGTGTTTAATTGTTTTATAAAATATTCTTATTATTAATGTTCCTGTTGAAGTTGAATATGTTAAAAATGTAATATATTTCAAATAAAATTTTTAGATTTCCTTGTAATAATTTAGTTGATTTTCAGGATGGGAAAAAGTAACAAGAAGAGATTGGAATGTTCGTCAGTGATAAAGTCGACAGTCAAGAAACCTGTACCATGTCCATATTGTTTAAAAATCGTTAATCAATCACAATTGAAACGTCATTTGGTTGTTCATACGGATCATCGACCATATTCATGTGAATTATGTGGCAAAACGTTTAAACGAAAACACTCAGTGAATGAGCATAAATGTGCCTATGATACAACTCTAAAATATGAATGTAATATTTGTCATAAAAAACTGAGCAATTATTATAATTTAGAGAATCATCAGCGACGTCATTTGAAAGATTATAAAGTTACTTGTGAAATTTGTGGATTTGGTTGTATGTCAAATGCTGAATTAAGGCAACATATCGAGAAGAAACATAATAAATCGGATGAAATATGTTATTTGTGTAATATTTGTGGTAAATCGTGCAGTAGTAAATCATCATTGGATTGTCATATGAAAAGACATGAAGAAAACTATACAGAAAAACGTAATTTTAAATGTGAATTTTGTAAGAAAACATTCCTACAAATGGTATATTTAAGAACACATATTCGTCGGATGCATAATGATAATCGTCGTCGATTCACTTGTGATTTGTGTGGTAAAGAATTAGCAAGTCGTTATAGTTTTCAATTGCATAGAAATGTCCATGATGGTATCAAATTGAATGAATGTAAATTATGCGGTAGAAAATTCAATCGTAAAAGTGCTCTAGTAGAGCATATACGAACACATTCCGGTGAGAAACCGTATACTTGTAAATTTTGTAATAAATCGTTTACACAAAGAACTCCATTGAAAATCCATTTAAGACATCATACTGGAGAGAGACCGTATTCGTGTGAGATCTGTGAAGAAAAGTTTGTCAGTAAAAATGTTCTTTCTCTTCATGTCAAAAGCAAACATAAAATATAAAAATATTTAAATATTTTTTGTTTATAATAATCGACTGTTGTAATTTCTAATGATAATAAATTTGTAAAATTTATTTATTTATTTATATCTTCATTTCAAAGGGCTTTTAAGACTTATTTGTCCGTCATAATTTAATTCCTTTAAATGAGTATGGATCTACAAAATTTGGCAAACAAATACTGATTTTCAGTTCAGTTTTATCAACACTACTTTATTTTCATTTTTTTAAATAAAGTACGATGAATAAATGTTTAAAGTTCTTTTTAATGATTTCATCTGTTTTTAGGGTGAAAAGGGAGAGTGAAAGATGGTTGCAGTGTCCCTATTGTCCACTAGTCTGTCAATATAAATATCGTTTAAAGAAGCATCTGCTTAGCCATAGTGAAGATCGACCATATTCATGTGAAATTTGTGAGAAACGATTCAAAACTATCGTAGCATTAAAGACACATATGCTTACTCACGATGATACCCAACAATATGAGTGTGATATTTGCAATAAAAAAATCAAAAGTAAACATGGTTTAAAATCACATTATCAACTTCATACAAAAGACTATAAGATTACTTGTGAGATATGTGGAATGGGTTTTCCTAATAATTCTTTATATAAACGACACATGGACAGCAAACATAACAGATCTGCACTTTGTAATATTTGTGGTGAACTATTTTATGATAAGCACACATTAGAAGTTCATATGAAAAGACATGAAGAAAATTACACTGAAAATCGTCGATTTAAATGTGATTTTTGTACAAAAGCTTTTATGCAAATGTTCCATTTAAAAAAACATATTAGAAGAATGCATGATGATACTCGTCCAAAAGTTATTTGTGATCTATGTGGTAAAGAATTAACAAATAATCATGGTTTACAATTACATAAAAAAGTACATGAAGGTGTAAAATTGAATGAATGTAAAATATGTGGGAAAAAATTCATGTTGAAAGGGCATGTAAGACAACATATGGTAACACATTCTGGTGAAAAACGTCATAATTGTGAATATTGTGGTAAATCATTTTCACAAAGAGCTGCATTAAGAATTCATATCAGACAACATACAGGCGAAAAACCATTTTCGTGTGACATCTGTCCGGAGAAA
>JAZBHA010000280.1:33014-73171 GCA_037464855.1 Iselma pallidipennis | reverse complement strand
ATTTTTGCTTTGTATTATGTAAATAAAAGTGTTAAGATTTATAATGATTTTCAGGACTAAATACATGGGCAAGAAGATGTTACAATGCCCTTTTTGCCCAAAAACCTATAGTTATGAATGTTTATTGAAAAAACATTGGACTGTTCATACTGATCATCGTCTATATTCATGTAAACTTTGTCAGAAAACGTTCAAAAGTGAACTGGCATTGAAGAAACACTCAATTACTCATAATAATGATGATGATAATTTTAAACATAAATGCACCATGTGTGAGGCAAAATTTAAATCTGATTCTGGTATAAAACTTCATCTTGCACGTCATTTACAAAACTATAAATTCACTTGTGAAATATGTGACAAACGTTTCGTATCAGCTGATGGCTATAAGATCCACATAGAAGGCAAACATAATAAATCGTTTTTATGCAATGTTTGCGGTAAATCATTTAGTGGGAAAACTGCATTGAAACATCATATGATAACACATGAAGAAAACTATACGAAACGTCAATTTAAATGTGAATTCTGTATGAAAACTTTTATGCAAGATCTACATTTAAGGAGACATACTAAAAGAATGCATAATGATAATCGTCCTAAATTTATTTGTGATCTGTGTGGTAAAGAAGTAAACAGTTCTGTTAGTTTACGATTACATAAAAATCTTCATGATGGTATAAAACCTCATGAATGTAAATTTTGTGGTAAAACATTCGTTCTAAGACATACATTGGTGATACATATTCGGACACATACTGGTGAACAACCTTATAAATGTAGCTTTTGTAATAAGACCTTTTCACAAGGGTCTGGATTGAAAATTCATCTAAGACAACATCCCGGCGAAAGGCCATATTCTTGTGATATTTGTCAAGAGAAATTTATCAGTAAAAGTATACTGAATGCTCATTTAAAAAGCAAACATCGTTAATAGTGCAATTCTCAAAATGTGATCAAAAAATTGAAAAATAAGCACGTAACTAAAAAGTGTAAACCTGAAGATGAATTGGTCAACAAAATATGGCAAAAGTCATAGTTTCAAATATTGTGGTAAATTATTTCCAGAAAGAGTTACAATGAAACTCCATATATGACACACTATAGGGGAGCAATCATTTTTTTATATTCATCAGGAGAAATAGACTAGTAGCCAGGAACAAAGATGATAAAAAGATTTTTTTGTAACTTGAAATGTTAATAAACGTGGAAAAAGTACAATCGAATATCGTTTAATTTATTCTGTAGTTTCACTTTGTATTATTATCATTAGAAATTACTAAAATATATAATAATTTTCAGGACTATATACATGGGCAAGAAGACACTCGTATGTCCTTTTTGTCCAAAAACTTTTGGCTACAAGTGTTTATTAAAAAAACATTTATTTGTCCATACTGATCATCGTCCATATTCATGTAAACTTTGTGATAAAACATTCAAAAGTGAACTGGCATTGAAGTTACACTCAACTGTTCATAATAATGATGATAATTTCAAATATAAGTGCAACATTTGTGGTGCAAAATTTAAATCTGGCTATGGTATGAAAGCTCACCTTGCACGTCATTTACAAAATTATACATTCACTTGTAAAATATGCGATAAACGTTTTGTGTCGTTTAGTAACTATAAGAGACATATAGAAGGCAAACATAATAAATCTTATCTGTGTAATATTTGTGGTAAATCATTTAGTGGAGGTTCTGCATTAAAACATCATCTCAAAAGGCATGAAGAGAATTATACGGAAAATCGTCATTTTAAATGTGAATTTTGTACGAAAACTTTTATGCAAGAAATACATTTAAGGAAGCATATCCAAAGAATGCATAACGATAATCGTCCTAAATTCATTTGTGATCTTTGTGGTAAAGAATTAAATACTTTTAGTAGTTTACGATCACACAAAAATCGTCATGAAGGTATAAAATCTCATGAATGTCAATATTGTGGTAAAAAATTCATTATGAAAAACACATTGATGGTACATATTCGAACACATACCGGCGAAAAACCTCATATTTGTAAATTTTGTAATAAATCATTTTCACAACGATCACCATTAATAATTTATTTAAGACTGCATACTGGAGAAAAACCGTATTCTTGTGATATTTGTCAGGAAAAGTTTGTTAGTAAAAGTGTTCTGGTTACTCATGTAAAACGAAAACATAATTAATATTACGATCTCATGGTTTGTTTTCTATCAAATGGTGGTTTTTGTAGTTTCAAACGATAATAAATTTGCAAAAAATTCGAACATTGTTTATTTTGTTTTTTTTCTTTGTACTAAATAGTTTTTATCGAAAATAAATTTGTTAAGATATATAATTATTTTCAGGACTAAATACAAGAGCAAGGAAATCCTGCATTGTCCTTATTGCCCGGAAACATTCAATCGCAAGTCTTTCTTGACAAATCATTTGAATGTACATACTGAAGATCGTCCATATTCATGTAAACTTTGTGATAAAACATTCAAAAGTGAATTAATATTTGAAATCCATTTAAATACTCATAATACTGATACTAGAAGTTGTGAATATAAATGCGGCATATGTAATGCAAAATTTAAATTCTATTCTGAAATGAAATATCATCTTGCATATCATTCACAAAATACATTCACTTGTAAATTATGCGAGAAAATTTTTTTCTCAATTGGTAACTATAACAGACATACGAAATATGTACATAATAAACAAGTGCAAGGTGTACGTAAGAAATCTTCTCTGTGCAATGTTTGTGGAATTTTGTTTAGTAGTATTACTTCATTAAACTATCATCTCAAAAGACATGAAGAGAATTACATGGAAAAACGTAATTTTAAATGTAAATTTTGTACGAAAACTTTCATGCAAAGCATACATTTAAGGATACATATCGAAAAGATACATGGCGATAATCGTAAATTCATTTGTGAACTGTGTGGTAAAAAATTAAGTACTTTTAGTAGTTTACGGGCTCACAAAAAACTACATAAAGGTCTGAAACCTCATGAATGTCAATTTTGTGGTAAAAAATTCGGACAGAATTGGGAATTAACACTACATAAACGTACACATACCGGTGAAAAACCGCATATTTGTAAATTTTGTTATAAATCATTTGCACAACGATCACCACTAGTAATTCATCTAAGACTGCATACTGGAGAGAAACCGTATTCTTGTGATATTTGTCAAGAAAAGTTTGTTAGTAAAGGTGTTCTAACTGCTCATGTAAAACGTAAACATAATTAATGCTACGATTCTGAGTTGTATTGAAAAAAAAATGTGGTTGGATTCTAAGTTATTTTTTATTAAAAAGTATAAACCTAAAGATGCATTTTTCAACGAAATAAGAAATCATCATGCGGGAACATTATGATGGGAAACATGAATTAAAAAGCTTTGTTTTGTATTAAAAGGTGGTTTCTGTAATTTAAAATGCTAATAAATTTGAGAAAAATTGTATTTTTTCTTTGGACTAAATAGTTTTTATCGAAATTACAATTGTTAAAATACGTAATTATTTTCAGGGCTGAATACGAGTGCAGGAAAATCCTTCATTACCCCTATTGCACGGAAAGAAATTGTTTTTTTTTTGTAATACATATACCTAGATTAGAAATATAAAATTGCTGTTGCCCTTAAAAACAAATACAGGTAATAAAAAGGACTTGTTTTCTTGTATCAAACGGTGGTTTTTGTAAGTTGAAATGTTAATAAATTCAAAATAAAAAGTCGAATATCATTTTGCTAATTTTGTACTTTTGTTTTATATTAAATAGTTCTCATTGAATATATAATTGTTGATACGTGTAATAATTTTCAGGACTAAGAACAAGAGACCGAAAAAACTACAATGCCCATTGTGTCCGAAAACTTTTAGTTTCAATTGGTATTTGAACAGTCATTTACTTGTTCATACTGATTACCGTCCATACTCATGTGAAATTTGCGAAAGAACTTTCAAAAGTGAACCAATATTGAAGAAGCATTTACTTACTCATAATAAAGATAAGAAGGACCATTCTAAACATAAATGCAATATTTGTGGTGCAAAATATGCATCTGCCTATGGTCTAAAAACTCATCTTGCACGTCATTTACAAAATTATAAATTTACTTGTGAAATATGTGATAAACGTTTTGTGTCGTTTAGTAACTATAAGTATCATATAGAAGGCAAACATAATAAATCTTATCTGTGTAATGTTTGTGGTAAATCATTTAGTGGAGGCTCTGCATTAAAACATCATCTCAAAAGGCATGAAGAGAATTATACGGAAAATCGTCATTTTAAATGTGAATTTTGTACTAAAACTTTTATGCAAGAAGTACATTTGAGGAAGCACATCCAAAGAATGCATAACGATAATCGTCCTAAATTCATTTGTGATCTTTGTGGTAAAGAAGTAAATACTTCTAGTAGTTTACAATCTCACAAAAATGGTCATGAAGGTATAAAACCTCATGAATGTAAATTTTGTGGTAAAAAATTCATTATGAAAAAAACATTGATGGTACATATTCGAACACATACCGGTGAAAAACCGTATATTTGTAAATTTTGTAATAAATCATTTACACAACGATCACCATTAGCAATTCATTTAAGACTGCATACTGGAGAGAAACCGTATTCTTGTGATATTTGCCAAGAAAAGTTTGTTAGTAAAGGTGTTCTAACTGCTCATGTAAAACGTAAACATAAATAATCATAGATCCTCAGTGTTTAATAAAGACAAATGTGGTTGAATTCTAAGTTCTTTTTGATTGGTTGTGTATCAAAGGATGGTTTCTGTAATTTGAAATGCTAATAAATTTGAAAAATAGTCGAATATTGTTTATTTTGTATTTTTGCTTTATATTAAATAGTTCTCATTGGATATAAATATGTTAATACGTGTAATAATTTTCAGGACTAAGAACCAGACACCGAAACAAGTACAGTGCCCCTTCTGTCCAAAAACTTTCAGTTTCAATTCGTATTTGAAAAGTCATTTACCTGCCCATACTGACCGTCGTCCATACATATGTAAAATTTGCCAAAAAACTTTCAAAAGTCAATCAACATTGAGGAAGCATTTACTTGATCATAATAATGATAAGGATCATTTCAAACATAAATGCAATATTTGTGATGCAAAATATAAATCTGCCTATGGTCTAAGAACTCATCTTGCACATCATTTACAAAATTATAAATACACTTGTGAAATATGTGAGAAACGTTTCGTATCAGCTGATAGCTATAAGATTCACATAGAAGGTAAACATAATAAATCCTATCTGTGTAACGTTTGTGGAATTTCATTTAGTGGTCAGTCTGCATTAAACTATCATCTCAAAAGACATGAAGAAAATTATACGGAGAAACGTGATTTTAAATGTAAATTTTGTACGAAAACTTTTATGCAAGACCTACATTTAAGGCAACATTGCAAAAGGATGCATAATGATAATCGTCCTAAATTTATTTGTGATCTATGTGGTAAACAAATAAGTAGTGCTACTCGTTTACGGTATCACAAAAATCTACATGAAGGTATAAAACCTCATGAATGTAATTTTTGTGGTAAAAAATTTGCTCGAAAAGAACGCTTGGTGGAACATATCCGAACACATACCGGTGAAAAACCGCATGTTTGTAAATTTTGTAATAAATCATTTTCACAACGATCAGTATTATCAATTCATCTAAAACAGCATACTGGAGAGAAACTGTATTCTTGTGATATTTGTCAAGAAAAGTTTGTTAGTAGAGGTGTCCTAACTGCTCATGTAAAACGTAAACATAATTAATGCTACGATTCTGTGCTGTATTAAAAAAAAAGTGGTTTAATTCTAGATTTTTTTTATATTAATAAGCGTAAACCTGAGGATAAATGCCTCAAGGCACGCAGAACATTCTGGTGGAAAACGTAGATAATAAAGAATGGTTTCTGTAATTTGAAATGCTAATAAATTTGTAAGAAAGTGGAATATTGTTTCTTTTGTATTTTTTCTTTTTACTAAATAGTTTTTATCGAAAATAAAGTTGTTAAAATATGTAATTATTTTCAGGACTAAATACAACAAGGGCAAGAGAATCCTGCACTGCCCTTATTGTCCGAAAACATTTAATTACAAATATTTCTTGACAAATCATGTGACTGTACATACTGAAGATCGTCCATATTCATGTAAAATTTGCAACAAGGCTTTCAAAAGTGAACTAGCATTGAGAATCCATTCACGTATTCATAATAATGATGATGATAATCCTAAACGTAAATGCAACATTTGTGGTGCACAATTTAAATCTTATTCTGGTATAAAACGTCACCTTGCACATCATTTACAAAATTACAAATACACTTGTGAAATATGTGAGAAACTATTTGTGACATTTACCACTTATAGGTTACATGTGGAAGGCAAGCATAAGAAATCTTATCTGTGCAATGTTTGTGGTAATTCATTTAGTGGTGATGGTGCATTGAAACATCATCTAAAGAGACATGAAGAGAATTATAGAGAAAATCGTAATTTTACATGTGAATTTTGTAAGAAAACTTTTATGCAAGCAATGCATTTAAGGAAGCATAAGCAAAGAATGCATAATGATAATCGTCATAAATTTATTTGCGATCAGTGTGGTAAACAAGTAACTAGTGCTAATAGTTTACGGTGTCACAAAAATCTACATGAAGGTATAAAACCTCATGAATGCAAATTTTGTGGTAAAAAATTCATTATGAAAAAAACATTGATGGTACATATTCGAACGCATACCGGAGAAAAACCGCATGTTTGTAAATTTTGTAATAAATCATTTTCACAGCAGTCACCATTATCAATTCATCTACGACTGCACA
The DNA here is from genome assembly GCA_037464855.1 of Iselma pallidipennis. Lineage (NCBI taxonomy): Eukaryota > Metazoa > Arthropoda > Insecta > Coleoptera > Meloidae > Iselma > Iselma pallidipennis. The sequence continues at coordinate 66,324 of JAZBHA010000280.1, read as the reverse complement.
CTGGAGAGAAACCGTATTCTTGTGATATTTGTCAAGAAAAGTTTATTAGTAAAACTATACTTACTGCTCACTTGAAACGTAAACATAATTAATGATTTCTATTATTTTCAGTGTTCTAACTTAAAAAATAAATAAATAAACAAGATCAAATGCTAGTGTTTTTATTAAAAAGTATAAACTTTTTCAATAACATGTGTTGAAGAACATAATTTTAGTCGTACATTTTTAAGATTATCCTTTAACAATTTTACTCATTTTCAGGGCGGGCAAACTTAAGAAGTGTCCTTATTGTGCAAAGGAATGTGCAAGCAACTATTATTTGAGAAAACATTTACTAACACATGATGAATTTCGACCATATTCATGTGAAATTTGTGGAGAATCATTTAAACGAAGAGACGAATATGGAGCTCATATTACCATTCATGATAAATGTGATGTTTGTCAGAAAAAATTCAAGCTTTTCTATCACTTAAAGATTCATATGCGACATCATTTAAATTGTTATAAATTCGTGTGTGAGATGTGTGGAAAGAGATTCGTATCAAATCAAAGATATAAATCCCATATGCAAAGTAAACATAATAACTATCATCTTTGTAATGTTTGTGGGAAATCATTTAGTGGTACAGCTGCATTGAAAGGTCATCTTAAAAGGCATGAAGAAAACTATACAGAAAGACGTCATTTTAAATGTGACTTTTGTCCAAAGTCATTTATGCAACCGATACATTTGAGGAAACATATCAAACGAATGCATAATGATAATCGACAAAAATTTACGTGCGATGTATGTGGTCAAGAATTATCCACTCGTCATGGCTTACAATCCCATAAAAATGTTCATGAGGGTATAAAACTCATCGAATGTAAATATTGTGGTCGAAAATTCCATAGGAGAGATACATTGATATTACATATCCGGACACATACCGGTGAACAACCGTATGGGTGTACATTCTGTGGCAAGGCTTTTTCACAAAAATCTGCATTAACAATTCATTTAAGACAACATACAGGCGAAAGACCATATTCTTGTGACATTTGTCAAGACAAATTTATCAGTCGAAGTATACTTACCGCTCATTTAAAAAATAAACATAATTATTAATGCTACTGTGATTCTCAAAATGTAATTTAAGCAGAGAACAATAAATGTAATTGAATACTATTGAATATTGTTCAATAAAATCGTAAATTTGTATATTGTTTTAAATTATTATAGTTGATACTCAAAAAATAATGTGATGTTTATCAATAAATTTCTGAAATTGCCAGTTAATAATGTTATTCATTTTCAGGATGAACCAAATTACCAGGTGTCCATATTGTGCTAAAGAATATCGAATAAATGATTATTTTAGACAACATTTATTAACACATGAGGAGTTTCGACCATTCTCATGTGAAATTTGTAAGGAAACATTCAAACATAGAAGAGAATATGGAGCACATATAGCCACTCATGATCAGTGTAATATTTGTCAAAGAAAATTCAAATTCTACTACCTGTTAAGAGACCATATGCGATATCATTTACAAAATTATCAATTCTTTTGTGAGACATGTGGCAAAGGATTCGTAACAAATAGTAGTTGTGAAGCCCATATACACAACACACATAATCGATCCCATCTTTGTAATGTTTGTGGCAATTCATTTAGTGGTAGAAGTGCTCTAAAAGATCACCTTAAACGGCACGATGAAGACTATACGAAAAAACGAAATTTCAAATGTGAATTTTGTGCGAAAACATTTATGCAAGATGTACATTTGAGGAAACATAGGAAAAGGGTGCATAATGATAATCGTCCGAAATTCATTTGTGATTTATGTGGTAAAGAATTAACTACTCGTGGTAGTTTACAATATCATAAAAATGTTCATGAAGGTATCAAACTGAATGAGTGTAAATATTGTGGTAAAAAATTTAATCAAAGAATTACATTAGTGACACATATTCGGACACATACCGGTGAACAACCATATAGTTGTACATTTTGTGGCAAGGCATTTTCACAACGATCGGCATTAACAATTCATTTAAGACAACATACAGGCGAAAGACCATATTCTTGTAACACTTGCCAAGAGAAATTTATTAGTAAAAGTGTTCTTACTGCTCATGTAAAAAGTAAACATAATTATTGATACTATGATTCACAAAATTTTTGTTAAGAATTGTTCAATAAAATATTAAAATCTGTATGTATATGTTTTTTGATTATTCTAGTTTATATTTTGAAAATAGTGTGTCCGAAATTATCATTTAATAATGCTATTCATTTTCAGGGTCAATCAGATTAGAAAGTGTCCATATTGTGCAAAGGAATATGGAAAAAAGGATTCGTTTAGGCAACATCTGTTAACACATGAGGAATTTCGACCATTCTTATGTGAAATTTGTAATGAAACATTCAAATATAGAAAGGACTACGGAGCTCATATAGCCATTCATGACCAGTGTAATATTTGTCAAAGAAAATTCAGATTTTATCATCTATTAAGAGATCATATGCGATTACATTCACAAAATTATAAATTATTTTGTGAGACATGTGGAAAAGGATTTGTAACAAACTTTAGTTATGAAGCCCATATAAGAGACATACATAACCGATCCCATCTTTGTAATGTTTGTGGGAATTCATTTGGTAGTGGTCCTGCCTTAAAACATCACCTTAAACGACATGAAGAAGACTACACGAAAAAACGAATTTTCAAATGTGAATTTTGTTCAAAAACATTTATGCAGGATCTACATTTAAGAAAACATAGACAAAGGATGCATAATGATAACCGTCCTAAATTTATTTGTGATCTGTGTGGTAAACAAGTAAACAGTTCTAGTAGTTTACGATCTCACAAAAATATACATGAAGGTATAAAACCTCATGAATGTAAACTTTGTGGTAAAAAATTCATTTTGAAACGAACATTGAAGGTGCATATTCGAACACATACTGGTGAAAAACCCCATAAATGTAGTGTTTGTAATAAGGTATTTTCACAACAATCTACATTGACAATTCACCAGAGACAACATACAGGCGAAAAACCCTATTCTTGTAACATTTGCCAAGAGAAATTTATTAGTAAAAGTGTGCTTACTGCTCATGTAAAAAGTAAACATAATTATTGATACTATGATTCTCAAAATTTGTGTTAAGAATTGTTCAATAAAATATTAACGTATATTGTATTTTATATTCTAAAAATAGTGTTATACCATCAATAAAATTCTGAAATTGTCATTTAATAAAGTTATTCATTTTCAGGATGAATCAAATTATGAAGTGTCCATATTGTGCAAAAGAATATCGAAACAATGAGTCCTTTAGACAACATCTGTTAACACACGATGAATTTCGACAATTCTCATGTGAAATCTGTAACGAAACATTTAAATATAAAAAAGAATACGGAACTCATATAGCCACACATGAACAGTGTAATATTTGTCAAAAAAAATTCAAGTTTTATTATCTGTTAAGAGATCATATGCGATTACATTTACAAGATTATAAATTATTTTGTGAGACATGTGGAAAAGGATTCGTATCGAACAGTAGTTATGAAGCCCATATACGAAATACACATGATAGATCGAATCTTTGTAATGTTTGTGGGAATTCATTTAGTAGTGGTAGTGCCTTAAAAGTTCACCTTAAACGACATGATGAAGACTATACGAAAAAACGAAATTTCAAATGTGAATTTTGTGCGAAAACATTTATGCAAGACGTACATTTGAGGAAACATAGGAAAAGGGTGCATAATGATAACCGTCCTAAATTTATTTGTGATCTGTGTAGTAAAGAATATACTAGTCTTGCTGCTCTAAGATATCATAAAAATTCCCATGAAGGTCTGAAACCACATCAATGTGAATATTGTGGTCAGAAATTTAATCGAAGAAATACATTAGTGACACATATTCGGACACATACCGGCGAACAACCGTATAAATGTAGTGTCTGCAACAAGGCATTTTCACAACGATCTGCATTAAGTATTCATCAGAGACGACATACAGGCGAAAAACCCTATTCTTGTGACATTTGTCAAGAGAAATTTATTAGTAAAAGTGTGCCTACTGCTCATTTAAAAAGCAAACATAACTAATCGTAATAATATAGTTCTCCAAATTTTGTGTAATTTAATAAATCTTCAAGAGTGGATTCTAGCTTTCTTTTGTGTTTTTTTTCCAATTCTATTTGGTATTGTTGAAGAATTAATTTGTTTTTTTTTTTTCAATGTAATTTGACCAATACAATTCTAAAATTGTCATTCAACGTGTTTATTTACTTTCAGACCGAACATTACCCCTGCAAAAGTTCTCAAGTGTCCATATTGTGCAAAAGAATATCGAATCAAATGGTATATGAGAAGACATTTGCTAACACATGATGAATTTCGACCATTCTCATGTGAAATTTGTAAGGAAACGTTCAGATATAGAAAAGAATATGGAGCTCATATATCGACTCATGATAAATGTAATATTTGTCAAAAGAAATTCAAAGTTTTCTATAAACTGAAAAATCACATGCTGCTGACTCATTCAACAGATCATAAACGACATACTGATAAAACTGTTCTTTGTAATATTTGTGGGAAACTAATGTCCAGTAAACATGCATTGGATCTTCATTTGAAGACACACGAAGAAAATTATACAGAAAAACGTAATTTTCAGTGTGAATACTGTCCGAAAAGTTTTATGCAAATTATACATTTAAAAAAACATATCAGACTTAATCATAACGAAAATCGTAATAAATACACATGTGATATATGCGGTCAAGAATTCTCTAACAGTAATAGTTTAAAATTCCATAAAAATGTCCATGATGGTATCAAACTTAACGAATGCAAATATTGTGGTAAAAAATTCAATCGAAGAGATACATTGATAGAGCATATTCGGACACATACTGGTGAACAACCGTATAAATGTAGTGTTTGTAACAAGGCTTTTTCACAACGATCTGCATTGAAAATTCACCAGAGACAACATACAGGAGAAAGACCCTATTCTTGTGAGATTTGTAAAGGGAAATTTATCAGTAAAGGTGCACTTACTGTCCATTCCAGAAACAAACATAAGTGATAAAATAGCAATTGTAAAGATGCTGTTTGGAATTGAAGAAAGAAAATAAACTTGAAGCTAAATAGTTGTGTTTCTTGTTTCTGTAAATAGTACTTTTTACATAATTACATTTTTTTTTCAGTTATTAAGATTAATATTATTATTATCGAAAGATCAATATTTATTAAATAATGTAATTATTTAAATAATAAATTTGTAAAATTCTATTTAATAATTGTGCCCAATTTCAGGACCAGCAACAAGGCTAAGAAAACGTTCGAATGCCCTTTCTGTGGGAAGATCTATCACAGGCAATTCACATTTAGAAGACATTTATCGCAGTATGCTGGTTATAACCAATATTCCTGTGCCCTTTGTAACGAAAAATTCCAGCATAAAATACTGTTAGACAGACATAAAGCCACTCATGATAAATGTAATATTTGTCAAAAGGAATTCAAAATCTTCTATAAACTGAAAAATCACATGCTGCTGAATCATTCAACCGATCATAAATTCTTTTGTGACATATGCGGAAAAGGATTTGTAGGCGATAAAGAATGTAAACGACACATGAAGTACCGTCATGCTGATAAAACGGTTCTTTGTAATATTTGTGGGAAACTAATTTCCAGTAAACATGCATTGGATCTTCATCTGAAGACACACGAAGAAAACTATACAGAAAAACGTAATTTTCAATGTGAAGACTGTCCGAAAAGTTTTCTACAAATTATACATTTAAAAACACATATCAGACGTCATCATAACGAAAATCGTCGTAAATTCACGTGTGATATATGTGGTCAAGAATTATCTAACAGTGTTACTTTAAAATTCCATAAAAATGTCCATGATGGTATCAAACTTAACGAATGCAAATATTGTGGTAAAAAATTCAATCGAAAACACACATTGGTTGAACATATTCGGATACATACCGGTGAACAACCGTATAAATGTAGTGTTTGTAACAAGGCTTTTTCACAACGATCTGCATTAAATATTCATCGAAGACAACATACAGGCGAAAGACCCTATTCCTGTGAGATTTGTAAAGGGAAATTTATCAGTAAAGGTGCACTTAGTGTCCATTCCAGAAACAAACATAAGCGATAAAATAGCAATTGTAAAGATGCTGTTTGTAATTGAAGAAAGAAAATAAACTTGAAACTAAATAGTTGTGTTTCTTGTTTCTTTAAACAGTACTTTTTACATAATATTTTTTTCAGTTATTAAGATTATTATTATTATTATTGAAAGATCAATATTTATTAAATAATGCAATTATTTAATATTATAAATTTGTGGAATTCTATTTATTAATTGTGCCTTATTTCAGGATAAGCAACAAGACTAAGAAAACGTTTGAATGCCCTTTCTGTGGGAAGATCTATCACAGGCAATTCACATTTAGAAGACATTTATCGCAGTATGCTGATTATAACCAATATTCCTGTGCCCTTTGTAACGAAAAATTCCAGCATAAATTACTGTTAGACAGACATAAAGCCACTCATGATAAATGTAATATTTGTCAGAAAGAATTCAAAATTTTCTATAAATTAAAAACTCACATGTTAGTGACTCATTCAACAGATTATAAATTCTTTTGTGACATATGCGGAAAAGGATTTGTATATGATAGCCAATGTAAAATGCACGTGAAAGTCAAACATTCTGGTCAAACTGTTCTTTGTAACATTTGTGGAAAATTGTATTCTACTAAAACTTATTTGGATGCTCATCTAAAAACACATGAAGAAAATTATACAGAAAAACATAATTTTCAGTGTGAATACTGTCCGAAAAGTTTTATGCAAATCATACATTTAAAAAGACATATTAGTCTTAATCATAACGAAAATCGTCGTAAATTCACGTGTGATTTGTGTGGTCAAAAATTAAATAGTCGGGGTAGCTTACAACTTCATAAAAATATGCATGATGGTGTCAGACCTAATGAGTGCACTTATTGTGGCAAGAAATTCAATCGAAAAGGTACATTGGTAGAACATATTCGGATACATACCGGTGAACAACCGTATGGTTGCACATATTGTAACAAAGCTTTTTCACAACGATCTGCATTAACAATTCATTTAAGACAACATACAGGCGAAAGACCATATTCTTGTGACCTTTGTGAAGGGAAATTTATAAGTAAGGGTGCACTTTCAGTACATTTAAAAAACAAACATAAAAAACGATAAACTTCAATGTTTTCCTACCTGAAATTGTAGCAATAGATCATTAAAATAAAATAAAAAAACATTTTTCATAATTCTACACACGGTCTTTTTTTTCATTTTTATCTATCAGCGATATGAAGAAGATTGCAATAAGAAACCTAATTCCAAATAAATGTAATTCAAGACCTCACACCAGAGCCCAACACAGTGATAATAATCGTCGCAAATATGTTGGTAACTAGCGATTCTAGGAGAACTCCTATTGCTCTTATGTTGGCCATGAGAATTTCGCCCCCAAAAATACACTTTCTATTCATTTGGAAAATGATACTAATGATGTTCTAGAAATGTTTATAATTTTGTTTATAATAAAACCGTACTATAGTAAAATCAAGCTTTATGTGTTTATCGTAGAAAAGTACCTCCTGTGTAGTCTGCATAAATACTAATTCTACTGGAAAATGTATTGTATTTCTAGTGATATTTTAAAACGTTTTTCAAATTGCCTCTATTTTTAGGATAGAAGAAACACAACAAGAGTGGTCACAATATCCTCAAACAATAACCAGAAAACTTATACAGTGTCCATATTGTCCAAGACTTTGTAAAGCTCAACACGTATTGAAAAAACATCTATTATCTCACAGTGAAAATCGACCATATTCATGTAAAATATGCGGCAAGAGTTACAAATCAAAATTTTCTTTAACCCGGCATCCATGTATTAATAATGTTAATGTTAATATTGTAAAACATGAATGTAACATCTGTCATAAGAAGCTTAGCAGTTATAGAAATTTAAATACTCATCGTCTACGTCATTTAAAACAATACAGATTCACTTGTGAAACATGCGGATATGGTTGTATGTCAAATGGTGAACTGAAAATACACATGAATTTTAAACATAATAAGGACAAAACATCTGTTCTTTGCAATATTTGTGGTCAATTAATTAGTAGTGAACAATATTTGAAATATCACATGAAAAGACACGAAGAAAATTACACGGAAAAACGTGATTTCAAATGTGAATACTGTACGAAAACATTTGCACAAAAGATATATCTGCAAAGGCACACAAATAAAATGCATAATGATAATCGTCGTAAACATGTTTGTGATATTTGTAATAAAGAATTTACCACTCTTCATAGTTTAAGATTACACAAAAATAGCCATGATGGAATAAAACCGAATGAATGTCGATTTTGTGATAAGAAATTCACTCGAAAAGATGCTTTACTGTCACATATACGAACACATTCCGGCGAAAAACCATTCAAATGTAAAATTTGTAGCAAATCGTTTACGCAAAGAACTCCATTGAAAAATCACATGAGGCAACATACACAAGAAAAGCCATATTCGTGTGATATTTGTCCAGACAAATTCGTAAATAAAAGTACACTTTCCATTCATTTAAAAAATAAACATAAATAATGTGTTGTTTACAATTGATGATTTTTACCATTAAACCATATTATAGTAAACATTTTTTTTTTCATTCTAATTGTAAGTCAGTACCTTATACTTCTTGTTACCAAAACTATTAATTCGTTTAAAGAAAGTTTGAGATAAAGACATACAACATTATTGCTACGTAAAATAGATATCGTGGAAAATGTATGTTGTTCTAATTTATTCTATTTTTAGGTTTAGAAGGACAAGGGAAAGAAGATTGAAATATCGCCAACCACGAAGAACAGGGGGTTTAAGGCTGGCACAATGTCCATATTGTCCAAGAATCTGTAAGAACGAATCTGTATTGAAAAGACATCTATTGGTTCATACTGAACATCGTCCACATTCCTGTGAGACATGTCATAAGACCTACAAATCAAAAGATTCGTTAAACCGACACAAATGTATCTATGATGATACTGTGAAGCATGAATGTCATATTTGCCACAAGACACTGATCAGCTACAAAAACTTAATTATGCATCATCGACGTCATTTAAAAGACTATAAAGTCACTTGCCAAATGTGCGGCCACGGTTGTATGTCGTATGGTGAATTGAAACAACATGTTGAGAAAAAACATTATAAAGATGATGCGGCTGGTCTTTGCAATATTTGTGGACAATCGTTTCACAGTAAACAATATTTAAAGCACCATATGAAACGACATGAAGAGAACTATACCGAGAAACGTGACTATAAATGTCAATATTGTACGAAGACGTTTCTTCAATTGGGCTATTTACAAAAACATACGAGACGAATGCATAATGATAATCGTCGCAGATATATCTGTGATATTTGTAACAAGGAATTGGCCAGTGCTTATAGTTTACGTTTACACAAGAATACTCATGAAGGTGTAAAGCCGAATGAGTGTAGTTTTTGTGAGAAGAAATTCGCTCGAAAAGCACATTTGGTGGAACATATTCGAACACATTCCGGTGAGAAACCGTTCAATTGTACTATCTGTGGCAAATCATTTTCGCAAAGAACTCCATTGAAGAATCATTTGAGGCAACATACAGGCGAAAAACCGTTCTCTTGCAATATTTGTGAAGAAAAATTCATTAATCAGAGTACCCTTTCTGTTCATTTAAAAAATAAACATTAAGACATATTTTCAATAATTTCTGATAGGTTTTGTTTACGGTAGATAAATTTTTAAAATAAATCTGTTCTACAAAAAACTGTATTTTTTTCACTTAACTGTAACTATTTTATTAGGTTTTTGTTTAATTTTTAATTATAGTATACAGAAAACAAAAGTCTTTTGATTCGAGTGATCCCGAAATTCTTGTGATAATAAAAGCAAGAACTGGTAGTAAAAGAAGAAGGTCACAACAATGCGGAATAACGTATTTATAATAAATTTTTTACTGTTACTCTTTAATAATTGATCTATTTTCAGGAGTGTAGATGGCACACAAAGACAATCGCCAGAATGTCCACATTGTTCAAAAATCTTTAAAACAAAACGTAAATTGAATAGACATATATTGACTCATACCGACGTTCATGTGAAATATGTGGAAGAGCTTTCAAATTAAAAGAAACATTAAAGAAGCATAATTATGTCCATGATAGTACTGTAAGGCATGAATGTGGCAATTGTCATAAAAAATTCAGCAATCCTTATGCCTTTAAAGAACATCTTCAACAACACTATATACAACAATATGGTGAATACAAATTCACTCGTGAAACATGTGTAATTTACAAGCACATAAGAAAATTCATGAAGGTGTAAAACAGTACGAATGTCATTTTTGTGATAGGAAATTTCTCAGAAGAGAGAATTTGAAGAAACATATCCGAACACACACTGGCGAAAAACCGTACATTTGTAATATTTGTGGCAAATCGTTTTCGCAGAGAACTCCATTGACTAACCATATGAGACAACATACAGGTGAAAAGCCGTATTCATGTGATGTTTGTCAGGAAAAATTCGTCAGTAAGAGTACACTTCACATTCATTTGAAAAATAAACATAAATAATGCAGAAATTTGTTTTGTTCCAAGCAGTTTTGTTTTATAATAAATAAAGAGTTTGTTTTAATAAAACTACTATCAATGAAGTCTTTATATTTTTATCACCCAATCATTAGTGTATTTTTGTGGAAAACTACTGGTTCGTATAAAAATGATTATATTTAGGTACATCCAGTAGTATGTGCTGTAATAGTTTAGTTGTTTCGTAAAGGTAGAAGAGTTAGTAGAATATTAAGTTGATTTTAAAATTTGTGTAAAACTCGTTGAATTGTGTACCAGTAATGTTATCAAACGAAGAAAAATGATAACATTGTTGAAAAACGTATTTCTAATAAATTTTTTACCATTAATTTTTAATAATTAACCCATTTTCAGGAGTGTAGATGGCACACAAAGACAATCGCTAGAATGTCCACATTGTTCGAAAATCCTGGAAACAAAACGTGCATTTAAGAGTCATATATTGACTCATACCGACGTTCGACCATATGTATGTGATATATGTGGAAGAGCTTTCAAATTGAAAGGTACATTAAAGAAGCATAAATATCTCCATGATAATACTGTAAGGTATGAATGTGACAATTGTCATAGAAAATTCAGTAATTCTTATGCCTTTAAAGCGCATGTTCTATATCACCATATACAAAAATACAGTGAATACAAATTCACTTGTGAAACATGTGGACGTAGTTACCAACGTAATGCTGATTTGAAACAGCATATACGACTGTCACATAACAAATCGATACTTTGTAATATTTGTGGTAAATTATTGTCCAGTCAAAACAGTTTAACAAATCACATGAAAATACATGAAGCAAACTACACTGAAAGACGTGATTTCAAATGTCAATATTGTACAAAAACATTTATACAGTCGAGATATTTAGAAAAACATATACAAAGAATGCATAATGATAACCCTTCTAGATACGTTTGTGATATTTGTGGCAAAGAATTCAAAATGTCCTGTAATTTACAAGCACATAAGAAAATTCATGAAGGTGTAAAACCGTACGAATGTCATTTTTGTGATAGGAAATTTCCTCGAAGAGAGAATTTGCAGAAGCATATCCGAACACACACTGGCGAGAAACCATACGTTTGTAATATTTGTGACAAATCGTTCTCACAAAAAACTCCATTGACCAACCATATGAGACAACATACAGGAGAAAAACCATATTCGTGTGATGTTTGTCAGGACAGATTCATCAGTAATAGCACACTTCACCTTCATTTGAAAAAAAAGCATAAATAATGTTGACAAGACTTTCGTTTCATGTAGTTTTTTTTTTATAATGAATAAGTAGTTTGTTTTAATAAAACTACTATAAATGAATTCTTCATATTTTTTGTTCTCAATCATTTATATACCTACATATTTTAGTGAAAAACTACTCGTTCGCATACAAACAATTATATTTAAGTACATCCAGTAGTATGTGCTACAATAATTAAGTTGGTTTGTAGAGGTAGAAGAGTTAGAATATTGAGTTGACTTTAAAAATTGTGTAAAAGTTGTTGAATTGAAAACCAGTAATGTTATTAAACGGGAAAAAGCGATAACATTGTTAAAAAACGTATTTCTAATAAATTTTTTACCATTAATTTTTAATAATTGATCCATTTTCAGGAGTGTAGACGACACGCAAAGACAATCGCTAAAATGTCCACATTGCTCAAAAATCCTTAAAACCAAATATGTATTTAAGAGTCATATATTGACTCATACCGACGTTCGACCATATTCATGTGAAATATGTGGAAGAGCTTTCAAATTGAAAGGTACATTAAAGAAGCATAAATATCTTCATGATAATACTGTAAGGCATGAATGTGACAATTGTCATAAAAAATTTAGTAATTCTTATGCCTTTAAAGCACATGTTCAATATCACCATATACAAAAAAACAGTGAATACAAATTCACTTGTGAAACATGTGGACGTAGTTATAAACGTAATTCTGATTTGAAACAGCATATTCGAGGGTCACATAACAAATTGATACTCTGTAATATTTGTGGTAAATTATTGTCCAGTCAAAAGAGTTTAACAAATCATATGAAAATACATGAAGAAAACTACACTGAAAAACGTGATTTCAAATGTCAATATTGTACGAAAACATTTCTACAGTTGATATATTTAGAAAAACATATACAAAGATTACATAATGATAATCCTTCTAGATACGTTTGTGACATTTGTGGTAAAAAATTCAAAATGTCTTGGGATTTACGATTACATAAGAAAATTCATGAAGGTGTAAAACCGTACGAATGTAATCTTTGTGATAGGAAATTTGCTCGAAGACAGATTTTGAAGATCCATATCCGAACACATACCGGCGAGAAACCATACATTTGTAATATTTGTGGCAAATCATTCTCGCAGGGAACTCCATTGACCAACCATATGAGACAGCATACAGGAGAAAAGCCGTATTCGTGTGATGTTTGTCAGGACAGATTCATCAGTAAGAGCACACTTCACCTTCATTTGAAAAATAAACATAAATAATGCAGAAATTTGTTTTGTTCCAAGCAGTTTTGTTTTATAATAAATAAAGAGTTTGTTTTAATAAAACTACTATCAATGAATTCTTTATATTTTTGACACCCAATCGTTAGTGTATTTTTGTGAAAAACTACTGGTTCGTATAAAAATGATTATATTTAGATACATCCAGTAGTATGTGCTGTAATAATTAAGTTGTTTTGTAAAGGTAGAAGAGTTAGAATATTAAGTTGATTTTAAAATTTGTGTAAAACTTGTTGAATTGTGTACTAGTAATGTTATCAAACGAAGAAAAGTGATAACATTGTTAAAAAACGTATTTCTAATAAATTTTTAATAATTGACCCATTTTCAGGAGTGTAGATGGCACGCAAAGGCAATCGCTACAATGTCCACATTGCTCAAAAATCGTTAAAACCAAAAATGTATTTAAGAGTCATATATTGACTCATACCGACGACATACAGGTGAAAGACCATATTCTTGTGACATTTGTGAAGGGAAATTTATGAGTAAGGGTGCACTTTCAGTAAATTAAAAAAAAAACATAAAAAATGATAAACTTTAATATTTTTCTGCCTGAAATTGTAGTAATAAATCATTAAAATAAAATAAATAAAAAAATCATTTTTCATAATTCTGCAGTGACATGAAGAAGATTGCAATAAAAAACCGAATTTCAAATAAATGTAATTCAAGACCTCGCACTATAGCCCAACACAATGATAATAATCGTCGCAAATGTTGTGTTGAGCCACATCAGTGTAATTTTTGTGGCAAAAACTTTAATCGGACAAGCGCTTAGAAATACATATCCGAACACACCCTTACAACAACATACATCTGCGAACTCCTATTGTTGTTACGTTGTCCAGGAGAATTTCACCCCCAAAAATACACTTTCTATTCATTTGGAAAATGATACTAATGATGTTTTAGAAATGTTCAAATTTTTTTTCAATAAAACCGTACTATAGTAAAACCAAGCTTTTTGTGTTTATCGTAGAAAAGTATCTCCAGCGTAGTCTACATAAGTACTAAGTCTGCTGGAGAAAGATTACATAATGATAATCCTTCTAGATACGTTTGTGATATTTGTGGCAAAAAATTCAAAATGTCTTGGGATTTACGATTACATAAGAAAATTCATGAAGATGTAAAACCGTACGAATGTAATCTTTGTGATAGGAAATTTGCTCGAAGACAGATTTTGAAGGTCCATATCCGAACACATACCGGCGAGAAACCATACATTTGTAATATTTGTGGCAAATCATTCTCGCAGGGAACTCCATTGACTAATCATATGAGACAACATACAGGAGAAAAGCCGTATTCATGTGATGTTTGTCAGGAAAAATTCGTCAGTAAGAGTACACTTCACGTTCATTTAAAAAATAAACATAAATAATGGTTCCAAGCAGTTTTTTTTATAATAAATAATGAGTTAATAAAACTACGATAAATGAATTCTTTACATTTTTTGTTACCCAATCATTAGTGCATTTTAGTGAATAACTACTCATTTGCATAAAAACAATAAAATTTAGGTGCATCCATTAGCATGTGCTGTAATAATGAAGTTTGTTTGTAGAGGTAGAAAAGCTTGAATATTGAATTGATTTTGAAATTTGTGTAATAGTTGTTGAATTGAAAACGAAATATGAAGCGGTAACATTGTTGAAAAATGTATTTTTAATTAATAATTGTCTTTCCATTAGTATTTAATAATCGATCCATTTTCAGGAGTGTAGATGGCACGCAAAGAAAACCGCTAGAATGTCAACATTGTTCAAGCAACTACATTGAAAAACGTGATTTTAAATGTCAATACTGTACGAAAACATTTATGCAGTTGATGCATTTAGTAAAACATACACAAAGAATGCATAATGATAATCGTCCTAGATATGTTTGTGATATTTGTGGCAAAGAATTTACCATGTCTTATAATTTACGATTACATAAGAATATCCATAAAGGTGTAAAACTGAATGAATGTAATTTTTGTGGTAAAAAATTTGTTCGAAGAGACTGTTTGATAGATCATGTTCGAACTCATTCCGGCGAGAAACCGTTCAGTTGTAATATTTGTGGCAAATCGTTTTCGCTTAAAACCCTATTAAGACATCACATAAGACAACATACAGGGGAAAAGCCATATTCGTGTCGTGTTTGTCAGAAAAAATTCGCCAATAAAAGGCCACTTTCCGTTCATTTGAAAAATAAACATAAGTAGATGTAAGAAAAAATTGTTTTAAATTGGTGTTGTTTTGTGAAGGAGTCTTTTTTCTTATAAAACCATTGTGAATGAACTGTTAGTATAAATTAAAACAGTAACTGAAAAACTTGTACATTATCTTTATCTTTTGTGTATCATGCACCTCATTAATAGTTTCGTGAAGTCCACAAACCCCCCAAGATAAGTGATAATTGCGGACATTGTACAGTTCAGTTAGAAATCGATAAATGAAATTAAAAATATGAATTTTTCCTCATCCAAACCCACGGACCTCGTAATATCTTGTTGTATTGTATTGGGAGAACTCCGTCGTAGTAATCATTGATATGAATAAATAAATAGATTTAGTTCATCTATGACTTGTATATTTACTTGACTCATGGTGCTGATGATGGCATAAGCCGAAACCGGTCCACCGTTACTAAATATACAAGTCATAGATGAACTAAATCTATTTATTTATTCATATCTCGTAATATCTATTCACGGTCCATGCACCCCACGATCCCTAATCTATACTGTCCAGTCTTGAAGGATATATATTTTGTTGTGACAGTTGTCTCAGTTTTTGATTAGAGTCTACAGAAAACCATTCCTAAAAGTGTTTTATTCCGGTGATCGTAAAATTCGCGTAAGAATGTTTGAACTGAAAACAAGCAAAATAAGTAGTATTGCTGCTGAAAAGTGTGTTTCTAATAATGTTGTGCAAGTATTCTTTAATAATTCATTCATTTTCAGGTGTGCAGAAGTGAAGCAAAAAGGAGAACCGCTACAGTGTCCAGATTGTCCAAAAACTTGGAGAGACAAACGTTCATTAAATAAACATCTTGTGATTCATATGGACGATCGACCCTTTTCTTGTGAAATATGTGGGAAAGCGTACAAAATGAGATACTTATTAAAAAATCATAAATATACTCATGATACTAAAAAGTACGAATGTAATACTTGCCACAATAAATTCAGTAGTCCTCTTTTGTTGCAAAACCATATTAGACGCCATCTAAGAGAATACAAATTCATCTGTGAAAAATGTGGACGCAGTTTCAAATTTAACTGCGAACTGAAATCGCATACAGAATCAATGCATAATACTGATGGTGCAGGCCTTTGTAATATTTGCGGACGATCATTTTACAATAAAAATTCTTTGAGAAGTCATATGAAAAGAATGCACGAAGAAAACTACCCTAGAAAACGTGATTTTAAATGTCAATATTGTACGAAAACGTTTACAGAAATGAAATATTTACGAGGTCACACAAGGAACATGCATACTAATGATCGTCCTAAATACGCTTGTGATCTTTGTGGCAAGGAATTTACCACTCGTCCTAGTTTAAGATTACACAAAATCATTCATGAAGGTGTCAAACCTAATGAATGCAATATTTGTGGTAAAAGATTTTCTAGAAAAGAGACCTTGGTCCAACATATTCGAACACATTCTGGTGAGAAACCATTCAAATGTAATATTTGTGGCAGATCGTTCTCGCAGAAAACTCCATTGACATGTCACATGCGACAACATACAGGAGAGAAGCCATATTCGTGTGATGTTTGTCAGGAAAAATTCGTAAATAAAAGTACTCTGTTCGTTCATTTGAAAAATAAACATAAATAATTCAGAACAGATGCTTAAATAACTTTTTTGTGTACCTAAAAGATTGTGAATTAATTCTTCAAATTTTTTGTTACACAATTATTACTTGGAATTGCTAATTCGTTAAAAGAAAGGAATTTTTAATAGTAGGTACTATAACTGAAAAACTTGTACATTGTCCATATTGTCCAAGAATCTGTGAAAATATATATAATTTTTTGCACTGATAGTTTTATTTGAATATAATTTTTTTACAGAAATACTCTTCAAGGTGTTCCATTTGATTGGTTTTAGAGTGTAACAAAATTTGAAGTAAATCCAAGAAGTTTCATCAAATGCAAAAAACAACTGCTGAAAAACGTATTTCTAATAAATTTTTACCATTATTCTTTAATGATTTTATTTTCAGGAGTAAGGAAGTCAACAGAAGGAAACCACAACAGTGCCCACATTGTCCAAAAATCTGTAAAGACAAACGTGCATTGACCAAACATCTAGTGGCTCATACTGATAATCGACCCTTTCCATGTGAAATATGTGGGAAAGCCTTCAAACTAAAATTCTCATTAACGGTGCATAAATATGTGCATGATGACACTCCAAGGCATGAATGCAATATCTGTCATAAAAAATTCAGTAGTCCTTACTCCTTCCAAGCTCATTGTCGATCTCATCGGCAACCAAGCAAATTCACTTGTGAAATATGTGGACGTAGTTACAAACTTAATTCTAAATTGAAACAGCATATACAACTGTCACATAACAAATCGACACTTCTTTGTAATGTTTGTGGTCAATTATTGAGAAATAAAAAAGGTTTAATACAGCACATGAGAATACATGAAGAAAACTACACTGAAAAACGTGACTTTAAATGTCAATATTGTACAAAAGCATTTATGCAACTAATGCATCTACAAAAACACATAAAACTTGTTCATAATGCCAATCGTCCTAAATACGTTTGTGATATTTGTGGTAAGGAGTTTACCGTTCCTCGTAGTTTAAAATTACACAAAAACATTCACGAAGGTGTCAAACCTAATGAATGTAATATTTGTGGTAAAAAATTTGCTCGAAAAGGATACTTAGTTGAACATATCCGAATACATTCCGGTGAGAAACCTTACAGTTGTAGTATTTGTGGCAGATCGTTCTCGCAGAAAACTCCATTGAGATGTCACATGCGACAACATACAGGAGAAAAGCCATATTCGTGTGATGTTTGTCAGGAAAAATTCGTGAATAAAAGTACACTTTCCATTCATTTAAAAAATAAACATAAATAATTTAGAATAGGTGCTTCTTGTATATAAAAGATTTCTCCAATAAAAAATTGTGAATTAACTCTTTCTGTTTTTTTTTGTTACATTATTTGGAATTGCTAATTCGCTTAAAAAATCACATCTAAACATCTGCATTTTCAATAGTTGGTACTATAACTGAAAAACTTGTACATTGCCTATAGGTATTGTTCAAAAATCTGTAAAAAAAATATGTGTTTTTGTAGCAATAGTTCTAACACTACTGAAAAAATGTATTTTTAATAAATTTCTACCATTATTCTTTAATGATTTTATTTTTAGGAGTAAAGAGATCAGCAGAAGAAAACCACAACAGTGTCCACATTGTCCAAAAATCTGTAAAGATAAACGTGCATTAACTAAACATTTAGTGGCCCATACCGATGATCGACCGTATCCATGTGAAATATGTGGGAAAGCTTTTAAAATAAAATCCACATTAAACGTGCACAGATACGTTCATGATAACACCCCAAGGCATGAATGTAATATCTGTCATAAACAATTCAGTAGTCCTTATGCCTTTCAAACGCATTGTCGATCTCATCGGCAACCAAGCAAATTCACTTGTGAAACATGTGGACGTAGTTATAAACTTAATTATCTATTGAAAAAGCATATACAACTGTCACATAACAAATCGATACTGTGTAATATTTGTGGTCAATTATTGTACAGCCAAAAAAGTTTAACATATCATATGAGAAGACATGAAGAAAACTACACTGAAAAACGTGACTTTAAATGTCAGTACTGTACAAAAGCATTTATGCAACTAATAAATCTACAAAGCCACATAAAACAAGTTCATAATGGTAATCGTCCTAAATACGCTTGTGATATTTGTGGCAAAGAATTTACCACTCGTCCTAGTTTAAGATTACATAAAAACATTCATGAAGGTGTGAAACCTAATGAATGTAATATTTGTGGTAAAAGATTTTCTAGAAAAGAGACCTTGGTCCAACATATTCGAACACATTCCGGTGAGAAACCATTCAAATGTAATATTTGTGGCAAATCGTTCTCCCAAAAAACTCCATTGAATTGTCACATGCGACAACATACGGGAGAAAAGCCATATTCGTGTGATGTTTGTCAAAAAGAATTCGTGAATAAAAGTACTCTGTTCGTTCATTTAAAAAATAAACATAAATAGTATCTGATGGAAATGTTTTTATAAAATGTTTAAATATTGTGTAGAAACTCTATTCTTATGATCTCTGGCACATCTTGCCTTCATTTCATATTTTTTCGTTGTAAATTGCTGTTTCAATAAAATCAGTTTTAGACTTGCAATATATTTATTTATTTAGTAATTTTATTTTTCAATAGAATTACAAAATAACAAAATTATTCTTCATGTGCGTACTTTTGAGATTCGTGTGAAAGGACCACAAGACAAAAACATCAGTTAACGTTATCTAAAGCGTGGTGGTTGAAGGATTGTACATTATTCTGGTATTTTTTCTTTTTTACTAATTTAAATCATATTTTAGGGCTAAAAAATCAAAGAGAAGAAGGCGACCAGTATATAGCAATGTGAAACCATCAAGAACACACCAAGAATCGACGCCATGTACGTATTGTCCAAAAATCTGTAACGATAAATACCTGTTGAAAAAACATCTACTTGTCCATACTGAACATCGACCATACTCGTGCGAAATATGCAAGAAATCATTCAAAGCGAAATTCTCACTTGACAGACATAAATGTGTTTTTGATGATACCGTCAAGCATGAATGTAATATTTGCCATAAAAAACTCAGTAGCTATCACAATTTAAAAGAGCATCGCCAGCGTCATTTAAAAAAGTTCAAAGTTACTTGCGAAATATGCGGACATGGTTGTATGTCAAATGCAGAACTCACAAGGCACACCAATAGACATAATAAAGCTATATTATCTGTTCTTTGTACCATCTGTGGTCAGTTATTTTACAGTAACCAGATTTTGAAAAAACACATGAGGAGACACGAAGAAAATTACACTGAAAAGCGTGATTTCAAATGTAAACACTGTACGAAAACATTTATGCAACTAGAACATTTACAGAAACATACAACAAGGATGCATAATGACAATCGTCGTAAATATATTTGTGATATTTGTAACAAAGAACTAGCGAGTGCTTATGGTTTACGGTTACACAAAAATATCCATGATGGTATCAAACCGAATGAATGTAGTTTTTGTGGTAAAACATTCACTAGAAAAGATTATTTAGTCGAACATATTCGAATACATTCCGGTGAGAAACCTTACGGTTGTAATATTTGTGGCAAATCGTTTACCCAAAAAACTCCATTAAGACATCACATGAAACAACATACAGGCGAAAAGCAGTAATCGTCTGATGTTTGTCAAGAAAAGTTCGTCAATGAAACTACACTACACATTCATTTGGAAAATAAACATAATTAATATCTATAGGAATATTTTTTTATAAAACGTTTCTGTAATTAAAACATTGTGTATAAACTCTATAAATATTTGTGTTTTTTCACCCAATCATTAGTTTAAATCCCCTGTAAAATGAGTTTCGAAAGGTAATTCGCTGCAGACGCATTTTAAAAGACATACTACATGAATGAAACTCTATTATGTATTATGATTTTTGGCACATTTTGCATTCCTTTGATATTTTTTTGTGATAAATTGCTGTTCCAATAAAATCAATTTTGGACTTGTGATCGATTTATTTATTTATTTATTTATTTATTTAGTAATTTGGTTTCACAATAAAATTACAAAATAACAAAAAATTTTCTTTATGTGCGCAATTTTAAGATTCATGCAAAGGAACCACTGGACAAGAACGTCAATTGGTGTTATCTAAAGCATGGTGGTTGAAGGATTGATCGTTTGTCTTTTTTACTAATTTAAATTGCATTTTAGGACTGAAACATCAGAGAGAAGAAGACCAGTATGTAACCGTTTGAAGACATCAACAACGCAACGAAAACCGGCGCCATGTCCGTATTGTCCAAAAATCTGTAACGATAAATACTTGTTGAAAAGTCACCTACTTGTCCATACTGAACATCGACCATACTCGTGCGAAATATGCAAGAAATCATTTAAACAGAAACTCACACTTAACAGGCATAAATGTATTTTTGATGATACCGTCAAACATGAGTGTAATATTTGTCATAGAAAACTCAGTACTTATCACAATTTACAAAAGCATCGCCTGCGACATTTAAAACAGTTCAAAGTAACTTGCGAAATATGTGGATTTGGTTGTATGTCAAATTCAGAACTTACCAAGCACAACAATAAACATAATAAAGCTATTTTGTCTGTTCTGTGTACTATCTGTGGTCGACTATTTTACAATCAACACACTTTGAAAAAACACATGGAAAGACATGAAGAAGACTATACTGAAAAACGTAATTTTCAGTGTGAATTTTGCAAGAAAACATTTATGCAGTTGGTGCATTTACAAAACCACAGGAAAAGAATGCATGATGATAATCGTCGTAAATACGTTTGTGATATTTGCAACAGAGAACTAACGAGTGCTCATAGTTTACGATGCCATAAAAATAGTCATAAAGGTATAAAACCGAATGAATGTAGTATTTGTGAGAAAAAATTCGCCCAAAAATCACATTTGATGGATCATATTCGAACGCATTCCGGTGAGAAACCTTACAGTTGTACTATTTGTAGCAAGTCGTTTACACAACGATCTTCATTAAGAGATCATATGAGGCTACATACTAGAGAACATACAGAAGAAAAACCTTATTCGTGTGACATTTGCCACTTACAATTCTCCTATAAAAAGTCTCTTGCACTTCATTTAAAAAGGAAACATTAATTATATGTAAAAGGGTTCTCAAAACACATTTCTTTTTTTTAAAAAGAAAACAATGTTTATAATAAAATTACACGATGTTACATTTTCTTTTTTATTACTCTGTTACCACATTCCTTAATTCAAACATCTCTTTTTAAAACGAAAACATCTGAGGGCGCTGTCCGTATTCACAGTGCCGGCTGGAGGCACTAAGAAACGCCAAAATAAATTACTATATAATTTAATTTTGCAACGATTGGTAGAACATATACGGACATATTCCGACGAGAAACCATATGTTTGTAAGATTTGTGACAAATCTCATACGCAACACATATGAAACAACATGCAGGACCAAAGCCATTTTCGTGTGATATTTGTCATGAAAAATTCACCAGTAACTTTCCATTCATTTGAAAAGTTAACATTAATTTTGTTAAAAACTGTTGATAATACAAATACTATAATATATTTTTTGTTTGTTTAAACATTATTTAAAACGAACATCCAATAGTCTTGTACATATCCGTTTATCAAAAATAAATCTGCGAAAAATATGTACATTTTCTGGTGGTATTTTAATAATCTTTTGTTTTTATTAATCTGCTCTATTTTTAGGTCTAAGAAAACAACAAGAAAATCGAAACGTCGAGGAAAAAAACCAAGAGCTAAACAACCTGTACAATGTCCATATTGTCCAAAAATCTGTAACGACAAACGTTTATTGAAAAGACATTTGATCGCTCATACTGATCATCGACCCTATTCATGTGAGATTTGCCTAAAATCATATAAACGAAAGGGTGCACTAAATGACCATAGATGTGTTTCTGACAATGCCGTAAAGCATGAATGCAATATTTGCCATAGAAAACTAAGTAGTTATGATAGTTTAAAAACGCATCGTTTGCGACATTTAAAACGATTCAAGGTAACTTGTGAAGTATGTGGACACGGTTGTATGTCAAATGGAGAACTTAAACAACATATAGACAATAAACATAATAAAAATAATTTATCAGTCCTTTGTAATATTTGTGGACAGTTCATGCAAAGTAAAGAGAATTTGAAACATCATATGAAAAGGCATGAAGAAGACTATACTAAAAAGCGTTACTTTTACTGTCAATATTGTACAAAACAATTTATGCAGTTGATCCATTTACAAAGCCATACGAGAAGAATGCATAACGATAATCGTCGTAAATACGTTTGTGGCGTTTGTAATAAAGAGTTAGCCAGTGCTTATGGTTTACGGTTACACAAAAATACCCATGACGGTGTTAAACCGAATGAATGTAGTTTTTGTGGTAAAACATTCACTCGAAAAGATAATTTGGTCGAACATATTCGAATACATTCCGGTGAGAAACCTTACAGTTGTAATATTTGTGGCAAATCGTTTTCGCAACGAACTCCATTGAGAACTCATATGAGACAACATACAGGAGAAAAGCCTTATTCTTGTGATATTTGTCAAGAGAAATTCACTCATCAGAGTACGCTTTCTATTCATTTGAAGAATAAACACTAAAATATAGTTTAAGAAGTTTCGTTTTTGTATAGATGATGTTTTTCTAATAAATCTGTTTGGCAAAAATTCAAACTATTTTTTTATACAATAATTACACTTTTCTTTAGTAGGTTTTTTTAGACACTTAAGAACCTCTCTTCAGTCATTGGAAAAGAGGCGACATGAAGATAGGTTCGCTAATTGTTGTTGGTAAAACGTTTTGTTTATAATAAATCTAGCAAAAAATTAATCCGTGTTTCTTTTTTCTACAGTTTTTCGATTATAATTTAGAGAAAAACCCTTAAATCGCTTTCATTTATGTAACTCATGTAAAGACAAGAAATGTTCTAAAAGGAAAGAAAAGCAACATTGTTGAAGAACGTATTTCTAGTACTTTTTACCACAATTGTTTAATAAATGTTTTATTTGCAGGACTGTAAATGTAAGGAAGAAACTACCGATACAATGTCCGCATTGTCCAAAAATTTGTCAAGACAGGTCTTCATTAACCAAACATCAATTGGTTCATACTGAGCATCGACCATATTCATGTAAAACATGTGGGAAAACGTTCAAAGCGAAATACATATTAAACAGACATAAATGTACTACTGATACAACAATAAAACATGAATGTCATGAATGTAACATTTGTCAGAAAAGACTTATCAGTGATTACAATTTAAGAATTCATCAATTACGCCATTTAAAACAATATAAATTCACTTGTGAACTATGTGGACATGGTGTTATGTCAAATAGTGAATTAAACCGTCATATGAAAGACCGACATGATACGGATGACAAATCTTGTCTTTGTAATATTTGTGGTCGTATACTTCACAGTAAACAATATCTGAAATATCATATGAAACGACATGAAGAGAATTACAGTGAAAAACGTGATTTCAAATGTGAGTTTTGTTCGAAAACCTTTTCTCAAAGGTTTCATTTGAAAAATCATACCAGAAGACAACACAGTAATAATGGTCCTAAATATATTTGTGATATATGCAACAAAGAATTGACCAGTCCTTCTAGTTTACAATCCCACAAAAATGTCCATACGGGTGTTAAACCAAATCAGTGCAATCTTTGTGGTAAAAAATTTAATCGAAAAGGCACTTTGAGAGTGCATATTCGAACACATTCCGGTGAGAAACCGTTCAGTTGTAAGATTTGTGGAAAATCGTTTTCACAAAGTCATTCACTGAAGAAACATTTGAAAGCTCATGCATGATTGAAGCGATATTTTTACGATAAGTTTGTTAATAAGAGTACCCTTTAGTATTTCATAGATGATTTTTCATAATAAATCTGTTGAACAAGAAATCAAACCGTATCTCTTTTTTCTTTAGTTGTGAATATTTTTTTTTAATGTGTTTTTAAACTATAATCTAGAGAAAACACTTTCAAGTCTTTCATGTACAGTAAACTTGAAGTCAAGGTAAGAAATGTTTTAAGAGGAAAGAAGCATTTCCAATCATTTTTGACTATTAGGGTAAGAGTGCGCGGACTTGTGTGCCTAACTTTAGTCATTTCATAATTGTCATCCTGCCTGGCCAATATAAGTGTTAAAATATAAAAATATCTCTAAAAGAACAGCGTGCAGGTAAGTTAAAACAAATTTGGCTATTTTCTTGAACTGTTTATGTAGTTTAAAAATGTTGTCACATACTTTGATTCAGATTCAATAAAATTACATAATATTCAGTTCACCACAACGCTTGTTTTTATGTACATACCGAAAATTTTCTGTTATCTATCGAAACATGGCGGTTGCAAGCAATTTTGTTATAATAGTATTTATGTGTAAGAGTTATAGATTGTTTTTGTTTACACAGGATGTCTAGAAGAGAGAGAAAGAGTAAAAGAAGAAATTGTCTTCCTTCAGTACTTGAAGAGGCTAGAAAGCAGATTCGTGAAGGTGGAAAAAGTATAAGATCAGTGGCCCGATCACTTGGGATGCCGGAGTCTACATTGCGGAAACGTTTAAAATCTAACACTCTTCCTTCTAAATTAGGCAGATACGATACCACATTCACTAAAGAAACCGAAGACGAACTGTGCGAATATATAAAAAAAATTGCTAATATATTTTATGGTATAACAGGCAAAGAGTTAAGAGTGTTAGCATTCGATTTTGCAGAAAAAAAATGTATTCCGCATCGTTTCAACAAAGAATCTAAAATGGCAGGAAAAGAATGGCTACGCTGTTTCTTAAAACGACACCCGGATATCTCCTTAAGACAACCTACGCCGACGAGCATTACTCGGGTGATTAATTTTAACAAGCCGCAATGTGATATTCTCTGTCCATTTAAGGAGTAGAGTAAGCACGTGAACAGCGCGTGATAGTTGACAATTGGCAGAAGAATTTAACATTTTGTTTTTACATTTACGTGAACCCAATTTAATTTAAGATCTTTGGATATTACAGAGCGAACCAATGTTTAATTAATACACATTATTAAAGATCAAATGAACCATTCCGATTTTTTTTTTAAATTTCCATCAAAATGAGTGCTGCTGGAAATTTTGTCTCACCTGCCTTTATATTCGCAAGAAAATGCATGAAAGTCGACCACCCTCATCAATTGGCATGGTGTCCAATTCAAGCTACATAAATAGCGATCTTTTCTTAAATTTGGCTGACGCATTTTAAGAACCATACCAAGCCCTCAGTAGACAACCCCATTCTCCTCATTTTAGACAACCACGCATCGTATTGTTCATTAAAAGCTGTTGAGTTCTTCCGTACTACTCATATTCATACGTTGACGTTGGCTCCACATAGTAGTCACAAGTTGCAGCCACTTGACCGTCTAGTCTAAAAAAGTTCTACGCCGCAGAATGTGAAAAATGGCTGCAAAATCACCCAGGCAGAACCATCACTACGTATCAAGTCGCGACTATATTTACTCTAGCTTATTGCAAAGCTGTCAACGTTACAAGTGCTGTACAGGGATTTAAGATAACAGGTAAATATATCACCGTATGATCCAGATGTCTTTATGGTAGAAGATTTTCTGGCTAGCGCAGTAACAGACAGAGCTACTCCTGAAGAAATTGATGCAGAAGTTACAGATACCTCGATTTCTGAACCATCTGAGGTGCCCGTTCCGACCCAAACTGCCTCACAAGAATATACCAACATCGAAGAGCACGGTTCTCAAGATTACTGATGTGGCTCCATTCCCCCACAGCAACTTTACCTACAGCTTCAGAGAAAGGTAAGAGATCTGAAGTGATAAGTGGTTCCCCGTTTAAAAGACGACTCGAACAACAAAATGAACAAAAAATCACGACAGTTCTAAACAAATATGTACTGAAACCACCAAAAATTACAAGAAGCCCAAAGTGGAGCCTAAGAAAAAAGTTCGGAAATGTGGACTTTGCAACGAACCTATTAAAGAAGATTGGATTGGTTGTTCCAAGTGTCACGTATGGTGAAAGGTGTATCGGTTATTTAGGTTTTGGCACATTCATTGCGATTTTTGTGTAAATAATACATTCGCACTCTTATCGACCACAGCGCGTACTCTTACACCTTAGGTTGTGTAATATGTAGTACGCATTTCTCTTTTTTTTTTTTGTTATCAAATACATCCGAAGATTATTGTAGTAGGATTAAGGAACTGTGGCAATTTGTTAAATGTTGATTGGAGTTTATAAATAAATAAAGTTTGATTTTCGGAAGGTATTTTTTATTTACATACAGGTAATTATTTCGAAAGTGCGCACACTTACAACACCTTACCCTATCGTTTAGGGAACTACGCGCATTACGTCCGAACCGTCCGTCACGTACGTACCGCCCAAAATCAAAAGCTCTGATTCTTATAGCAACTCGTCTCGATTCGAGACTCCCATAACAATCAATGTTTTTAATTTTACACGGGGCGGACGTGGCGGACGGTTCGAATGTAGTGTGCGTAGTTCCTAATAGATATTTTATTTTCAGGAATGTAAATGTGAAGAGAAGAATACCGATACAATGCCCACATTGTCCGAAAACTTGTAACGATAAATCGTCAATGAAAAAACATGTAATTGTTCATACTGAACATCGACCATATTCATGTGAAACATGCGGGAAAGCCTTCAAAGCGAAATTCTGTCTAAACAGACATAAATGTATTACTGATAAAAGTGTAAAACATGAATGTAATATTTGTCATAAGCAACTTCTTAACTTGTACACTTTAAAACTTCATCGTCTACGTCATTTGAAACAATACAGATTCACTTGTGAAACATGCGGATATGGTTGTATGTCAAAGAGTGAACTGACAACACACGTAGACTTTAAACATAATAAGGACAATTTATCTGTTCTTTGCAATATTTGTGGTCAATTAATTAATAGTAAACAATATTTGAAATATCACATGAAAAGACATGAAGACAACTACAATGAAAAACGTGATTTTAAATGCGAGTTTTGTTCAAGAACCTTCTCTCAAAGGTGTTATTTGACAAAGCATATTCGAAGACAGCATAGTGATAATGGTCCTAAACATATTTGTAATATATGTAACAAAGAGTTAAGCACTGCTTCTAGTTTACGATTCCACAAAAATGTCCATGATGGTGTTAAACCAAATCAATGTAATCTTTGTGGCAAAAAGTTCAATCGAAAATATACTTTGCGAGTACATATCCGATCACATTCCGGCGAGAAACCGTTCAGTTGTAAGATTTGTGGCAAGTCGTTTTCGCAGAGTCATACATTGAAGAAACACTCAGAGACACATACATGAAAGGAGCCTTGTTCTGTGGTGCTTAAGAAGATGAATTCGTTAATAGGAGTACGTGCTGCGTTGATTCGAAAAATAGTCAAAAAATTTTAGTAAAAGCTTTGTTTTTGTGCTATATAGTTTTTATAATATATTGATTAAAAATCTGACCATATTGTTTTTATTTCCTTTTTAATGCGACAATTTGTGCGAGGGATTGTAGTATTCGTGTACAGTAAGCTTGAAATGCAAGTAAGAAATATTAAAAGAAAAAAGGCAACAACATTGCTGAAAAACATACTTATTGTTCGAATAGTTCGTAATCATTGTTTCCTAATAGTTGTTTCATTTTCAGGATTATGGTAGTAAGAGGTGGAATACAATGTCCATATTGTCCAAGGGTTTGTAAAGACAGACGAGTATTAAATAGACATCTATTGATTCATACTGACTGTCGACCATACTCATGTCAAACATGTAGGAGAACCTTCAAAGCGAAAGATTCGTTAACCAAACATAAGTGTTTTAGTGATAAAACTGTAACGCTTGAGTGTAATATTTGTCATAAAAAATTGCAAGGTCATTACAGTTTAAAATTGCACAAGTTGCGTCATCTAGAACAATACAAATTCACTTGTGAAATATGTGGACGTGGTTGTGTATCGAATGCTGAGTTGAAGAAACATATAGTACAAAGTCATACGGACAACGGATCTGGTCTGTGTAATATCTGCGGCCGATCATTTTACTCTAGAAAGTACTTGAAATATCACATGAAAAAACATGAAGAAGGCTACGGTGAAAAACGAGATTTCAAATGTGAATTTTGTGCAAAATCCTTTTTGCAAAAAATCCATTTAAATACACATATAAGAGAGCGTCACAAGGATAATCGTCGTAGGTTCATTTGTGATATCTGTAATAAGGAGTTGAGCAGTGCGCATAGTTTACGATTGCATAAAGATAGTCATGAAGGTGTAAAACCGAATGAATGTACATTTTGTGGCAAAAAATTCACTAGGAAATATAATTTGGTGGTACATGTCCGAACGCATACCGGTGAAAGACCTTACAGTTGCAACATTTGTGGCAAATCGTTCCTGCAAGGCTATCTAAGGAACAGGCATTTAAAAGAACATACATAAGATAAGTTTCTTAGTTGGAGTTCATTTGAAAACTTAATAAATCATTCTTGTTATAGTTCGGTGTTTCAATAAAAATACCTTTTTCCAACTTTTTTTTCAATTAAAATAACTAAAAAAGTTGTTTTTTCCATCCCCAGAATTTGTTAATAAAACCACATTACTGAACAGTGTGACATTTTTCATTACAACACAGTTTTAAGGTTCATACAAACTATGAGACGAAATGTCAATTAGTGTAATGTTAAAAGGTTGTCCACTATTTGGTTTTTTAAGTTTTTTACGAATTTAATTGCCTTTTAGGGCTAAAACATCAAAAACGAGAAGACCAAAGCGTTCCCATTCGAGGAAATCAACAACACGACAACAACCGATGCAATGCCCCTATTGTCCAAAATGCTGTAAAAATAAGCATTTATTAAAAAGGCATCTACTCGTCCATACTGAACAACGACCCTACGCTTGTGAGGTATGTGGACATGGTTGTATGTCAAATAAAGAACTTAGAGACCACATAAGTAGTGAACATACTAAAGGCAGTTCATCTGCCCTTTGTAATATTTGTGGCCGATCATTTCACCGTAAAAAGTATCTAAAATACCATATGAAAAGACATGAAGAGGGCTACAGTGAAAAACGGGATTTCAAATGTGAATTTTGTTCAAAAACTTTTCTGCAAAAGTTCCATTTAAGAATCCATAATAGAAAGTGGCATAATGATAATCGTCGTAAATATATTTGCGATATATGTAATAAAGAGTTAAGTAGTGCTGCTGGTTTACGGTTTCACAAAAATATCCATGAAGGAGTTAAGCCACATGAATGTAATTTTTGTGGCAAGAAATTTACTCGAAAATCTAACTTGGTGGTACATATCCGAACACATACCGGTGAAAGACCTTTCAGTTGCAATATTTGTGGTAAATCGTTTTCGCAAGGCTATATACGGAACAGGCATTTAAAAGAACATGCATGAGAGAAGCCCAAATGGTTTTATAATAGATAAGTCTTCTGTTCATTTGAAAAAATTAATAAATAATAGTTATAATAGTCCTGCGTTTCAATTTTCCCCAACGCTTTCCACTTGAAATAACAGCTCGCGTAATCTATAAGCATACTGGTTAAAGGATAGTACATTATTTTTATCCTTTTCGTTTTTAAATTTTTTACTAATTTAATTGTATTTTAGGGCTAAAACCTCAAAAAAGAGAAGATCACGACGTTCTCATGCGAGGAAATCAACAATACAACAACAACCGTTACAATGTCCATATTGTCCAAGAAGCTGTAAAGATAAGAACCGATTAAGAAAACATCTATTCGTCCATACTGAACATCGACCATATTCATGTGAAATATGCAAGAAATCATTCAAAGAGAAAGGATCACTCAACGCACATAAATGTATTTTTGATGAGACCGTTAAGCATGGATGTAATATTTGCCATAAAAAACTTAGTAGCTACAGCAGTTTAAAAGTGCATCGCCAGCGCCATTTAAAACAGTTCAAAGTTACTTGCGAAATATGCGGACATGGTTGTATGTACAATTCAGAACTTCAACAACATATGGACAATAAACACAATAGAGATAATATATCTGTTCTTTGCAATATCTGTGGTCAGTTAATGTGTAGTAAAGCGTCTTTGAGAGGCCACATGAAAAGACACGCAGAAAACTACACTGAAAAACGTAATTTCCAGTGTGAATATTGCGATAAAACATTCATGCAATCGATGCATTTACGAAAACATACGAAAAGAATGCATGATGATAAACGTAGTAAATACGTTTGTGATATTTGTAGCAAAGAACTAGCCAGTGCGTATGGTTTACGATTGCACAAGAACGGTCATAGTGGTGTCAAACCGAATGAATGTGAATTTTGTGGTAAAAAATTCAATCGGAAATGTACATTGGTTGAACATATTCGGATACATACCGGTGAACAACCGTATAAATGTAGTGTTTGTAACAAGGCTTTTTCACAACGATCGGCATTAGTGATTCATTCAAGACAACATACAGGCGAACGACCCTATTCTTGTGACATTTGCCAAGAGAAATTTATTTGTAAAAGTGTTCTTACTGCTCATGTAAAAAATAAACATAATTAATGATAATTGATACATTTGCAATATTGGTGGAAAGGCGATTTTGCAGGTACTCCACTGAGCTGTGTTTATAAAAGAAGTCGGAAGACAGAAATTTAAAAAGTGCACTTCTAAATATATGTTATGTTTATATTAAATTACATCTGTATTAGATTTATATTCTTGTAATAAATTCAAAAAACAATACTTCTTCTGTTTTTTTTTTCTGTGAATTAATGTTTTCTGCTTTTTAGTTATTATTTTAAAATGTAATATTTTTACATATAAATCCAAATGTTTCATTTTAATGATTGAGTTACTTTTCAGGACTGAAACATTACAACGCAAGTTCAAACAATGTCCATATTGTCCAAAAGTCTTTAAAAATAATCGTCTATTGAAACGGCATTTATCTGTTCATAGTGAAAGTCGTCCATATTCATGTGAGATTTGCAATAAATCATTCAAACGTAGAGGATCATTGAACAGACATCGAAGTAATCATGATAATATTACAGAATTTGAATGTGATATTTGTCATAAGAAAAGTACTTGTTATGGGAATTTAATACTTCATCGACGACGTCATTTGAAAGACTATCGATTCAGTTGTGAAATCTGTGGTCAAGGTTTCATATCAAACAGTGAATATAGACAACATGTGGATGGTAAACATGATAGAACCCATCTATGTAATATTTGTGGTAAATCATTCTATAATCGACAAGGATTAGATTCACATATGAAACGACATGAAGACAATTATATGGAGAAACGTAATTTTAAATGTGACTTCTGTACGAAGACATTCATGCAAGAGATGCATCTAAAGAAACATACGAAACGAATGCATAATGATAGTCGTCGTAAATTCATTTGTGATTTATGTGGTAAAGAATTAGCTAGTCGTGGTGGTTTACAATGTCATAAGAATGTACATGATGGTATCAAAGAGAATGAATGTACATTATGTGGAAGGAAGTTTAATCGAAAAGATACATTAATACAACATTTACGGACACATTCCGGTGAACAACCGTATCGTTGTACGTTTTGTAATAAGGCATTTTCACAACGATCACCATTAACGATTCATCTAAGACAACATACCGGCGAAAAACCGTACTCTTGTGATGTTTGCCAAGAGAAATTTGTTAGTAAAAGTGCACTTTCTATGCATCTGAAAAGTAGGCATAAATAATGCCGATTTGTTTTTTTTTTCATTCTACCTTCAAATTAAAACATAGAATTATGAGACAAAAGTTAGCATGTACTAGTAGCGGAAGGTCAGACCAGACAACAGGTAGCAAATACAATTGCCTTTTCTTCAACTCAAAATAAGGGATTATCCCTTTTTCTCGTTAAAATAGATCACAAGAAATAACGCAAAACAAAGGAAAAAATTTAAATAATTAAGTCGTGTATCAAGTATGTAATGTGAAAATGTTTGATTACAATATAATTCTCGGAAGAAAGTTACCCATAGAAAGGTAGATGGTCAACAATGAACAGGTAGCCGGTAATAAATAGACAATAATATGCAGGTAAACACCAAGAACTTGTAAATACTGGCAGTTGCTTCTTGGCGTTGT
>JAZBHA010000280.1:0-32907 GCA_037464855.1 Iselma pallidipennis | reverse complement strand
GTGAAAACCCTCCAAATAAATTCAGCAATACTGAGGGGATTGGTGGAAAAAAATGGTAATACTTTTCATATGGATTTATTGATATTGAAGTGGTACGTGAAAATGGTACATTATTTGGTAAGAACACGGCAACATTTTAAAATACAGTAGAACTGGTTTATAACGACGTCTAGAAAGTAGTGAATATATACGACTATCATGATAATTGGGTGATATACAGTTGAATTCAAACACAACTTTACATCTTTATCTTTATCTTCTTCGTGCTCTTTATGGACATCGATGAAGAAATTGCAATTCAAGCGTCCTCACTCTTTAAAGATTTGCTTGCTCCGCCCAGCAAGCTTAGCGGGACATTTAAATCATATATCTATCCTTGTTCCTATCGCAAGTTTATATCCCTGTCCTTTACTATGTGAACCTATCGACTATTGGTCGAGTTCGTCAGCTGTAAATGGAGAAAATGAAGATGAAGATAAAGATGTGGATTTTAATTGCCAAACAACTCCTTAAAGATGAAGAGTTGTGTTTGAATCCAACTGATAAATAAATGAATTGGACACTGTTCGGACTGTGGTTTGTCGTTATAACCGACTATTATTATTTTTTACTACATTACTGTTATTTCAACTGAAGACTTTATTGTATTAAAAATACCTGTCTTCTGTAACTGATCTTTTTGTGTAATTTCTAATGTAAATAAAGGCTGAAATATAAATCGTTTTTATATAGGTACCTTGAAAAACTTGTACGTATGTATATAAAATGTAATATTTATGATAACCAACTAACTATAAAATTCATTTTCATTAATTGAGATAATTTTTAGGACGGAAACGTATGGTAGTGAATTCTGTAATATTTGCCGAAAATCATTTCGTCTTTTGAAAAAACACATGATATTGCATGACAAAGATTATTACAAAAATCGTAATATTAAATGTGACTTTTGTTCGAAAACATTCTTACGAGTTTGCCATTTAAAAGAGCATATAAAACGGATGCATAACGATAATCGTCCGAAATATGTATGTGATGTGTGTGGTAAAGAATTGAAAACTATTAGGAGTTTTAAAGATCATCGAAATACACATCTGGGTGTAAAACCGCTTAGATGTGATCAGTGTGGAAAGAAATTTGTTAATAAATCATCGATGGTGGTACATGTACGAACGCATACTGGCGAAAAACCATATATTTGTCATATTTGTGCGAAAACATTTTCACAACGTACACATTTAGTAACACATTTACGAATTCATACCGATGAAAAACCGTATAGATGTGATATTTGCGAAGAACGATTCGTTAGAAAATATGCTCGTGATTGTCATTTGAAAACCAAACATTAAAAAGAGTAAACTTTTCATTTTCTACGTTTCGATCTTATATGTTTTGTTGTAATAAGAAAAATAAAATTGTTTAAAAACTATAGTTAATTTTAGTTTATTTTTTATTCAGAAATATAATCGTGATTTTCATCTAGAATTGTAACTATTTGAATTTCTATATATTTTATACATGTTGTAGTTATAAGTATAAATACAGTTATACGCTCAAAATATTTATTTGTTTATTATAAATTAATTTAAACAGTGTTTTATCTTTTAAAATTATTGTAATTTATTATTCTCTTTTAACTAAAACAACTGCTTTTCAGAGATCCATCAGTCATCGAATCAAACCAATGTCCTACTTGTTTAAATACATTTAAAACACAACAGATATTAAAGGAGCATTTATTACTTGTCCATACTGAAGATCAGCGACAGTCATCTGGAATTTGCAATGAAACTTTTAAACAGGACGCGAAATCAACAATGCAACAACAGCAGCAACATGTTGAATCTTATTATTGTGATATATGTTCGAAACAATTTAAAACAAAAGTAGGCTTCATTAGACATCAGCGTCATCATGCAAAGGATTTTGAAAAGATTTGTTGCATTTGTGGTCGTGGTTTTGCAATTCTATCTGAATATCATTCGCATATGAATCGCGTACATGGCGATAATACCTGTAATATTTGTCAGAAAAAATTTTCTGATATGTATTCGTTGAAGAATCATATGAAACTGCACGATGAAAGTTATTATGGAAATCGTGATTTTAAATGTGAATTATGCTCGAAAACATTCTTACAGATGATTCATTTAACAAACCATACAGAAAGGATGCATAACAAGGATCGCCGGAAATATATTTGTGAAACTTGTGGCAAAGAATTGGCATCTCGTGAAACTTTGAAATTCCACCGAAAAACTCATCTAGGTGTAGAGCGTGATGCTGGCAAAAAACCATATAGTTGCAACATTTGTAAAAAAAGATTTACAGCAAAGTCTACTTTAAACAAACATTCACGAATTCATAGTGGTGAAAAGCCGTACAAGTGCCATATTTGTGAAGAGAAATTTATTAGTAAAGCCACGATGGATTTACATTTGCAAAAGCATACTGGCGAAAAACCATATGTTTGTCAAGTTTGTGAAAAAGCATTTCTAAAACGTACATATTTAACAAACCATCTACGAGTTCATACCGGGGAAAGACCATTTGCTTGCAAACAGTGTGATAAAACATTTTCCGACGCTTCTACACTAACAAAACATAAAAAAACCCATACTGGTGAAAAACCAGATACTCATAGTTGCAATATTTGTGAAAAATCATTGACATCCGAGGCTAGTTTAAGAGAACATTTGCGAATTCATAGCGGCGAAAAACCATACAGTTGTAATATATGTGAAAAAAAATTTGCTAAACGTAATTCTTTAGTTGTTCATTTACGGATCCATACTGGTGAGAAACCATATAATTGCAACATATGTGACAAAAAATTCACGCAACACAGTTCTTTAGTGATCCATTTACGAATTCATAATGGTGAAAGACCATATAAGTGCGATATTTGTGAAGAAGGCTTCGTTAGTAAATATACTCGTGATTGTCATGTTAAAACGAAACATCAAAAAGAATAAATTTTTGATTTTCTCACGTTTCGATCCTATACGTTTTGTTGTAATAATAAAAATAAAATTGATTAAGAACTATAGTGAATTTCAGTTTATTTTCCATTCAAATATAGTTGTGACTGGTGACTGGCATCAAGAATTTTTATATATTTTATACATTTTTTCTAGTTTCTAGAAAGTACAAATAAAGTTATAAAGTCAAAATTTTTGTTTTTTACCATAAATTTATTTAATCAATATTTTATCTTTCAAAATTATTGTATCTTATTGTCATTTAATTAAAATAACTGATTTTCAGAGATCCATTAGCCGTCGAATCAAACGAATGTCCTACTTGTTTAAACACGTCTGAAACACAAGAGATACTACAGGAGCATTTATTACTTGTTCATGCTGAAGATCAACCACACTCTTCTGGAATCTGCAATGAAATTTTTAAACAGGATGTGAAATTAACTATGCAACAACAGCAACATGTTCAAACTTTTCACTGTGATATATGTTCGAAACAGTTTATATCAAAAGCTGGTTTTGTTACACATAAACGTTATCACAAAGGTTTTCAAGAAACTTGTGATATTTGTGGTCGTGATTTTGCAATTGTGTCTGAATATCGCGCTCATATGATTGATGTACATGGCGCTACTACCTGTAATATTTGTCAGAAAAAATTTTCTGATATGAATGCGTTAAAGACTCATATGAAACTGCACGATGAAAATTATTATAAAAATCGTAATTTTAAATGTGAAATGTGCTCGAAAAAATTCTTACAAATGATTCATTTAACAAATCATACACGAAGAATGCATAATGAGGATCGTCGGAAATATATCTGTGAAACTTGTGGCAAAGAATTGGCGTCTCGTGAAACTTTGAAAATTCACCGAAAAACTCATCTAGGTGTAGAGCGTGATACTGGCAACAAGCCATATAGTTGCAACATTTGTAAAAAAAGATTTACAGGACAGTCTAGTTTAAACCAACATTCACGAATTCATAGTGGTGAAAAGCCATTTAAGTGCCATATTTGTGAAGAGAACTTTATTAGTAAAGCCATGATGAAATTACATTTGCAAAAGCATACTGGCGAAAAACCATATGTTTGTCAAGTTTGTGGAAAAGCATTTCTAAAACATACATATTTAACAAATCATTTACGAGTTCATACCGGTGAAAGACCATTTGCTTGCAAACAGTGTGATAAGACGTTTGCCGACGCTTCTACACTAACAAAACATAAAAAAACCCATACTGGTAAAAAACCATATCGTTGCGATATTTGTAAAAAATCATTGGCAACTAGTATTAGTTTAAAAGAACATTTACGAATTCATAGCGGCGAAAAACCACACAGTTGTAATATATGCGGAAAAAAATTTACAAAAAGTACTTCTTTAGTTGTTCATTTACGGATCCATACTGGTGAGAAACCATATAGTTGCAATATATGTGACAAAAAATTTACGCAACATAGTCCTTTAGTAATTCATATGCGAATTCATAGTGGTGAAAAGCCATATAAGTGCGATATTTGTCAAAAAGGATTCATTAGTAAATATACTCGTGATTGTCATTTAAAAACGAAACATCAGAAAATGTAAATGTTTAATTATTGTTTGTGTTTTCTGTAGTTTTCCAAATTGATACAAATAAAGTCATTTCAAAACGTTCATTTCCAGATTTTCAACTATTTTTTCTGTAGTTTGTTGTTTTTCATTAATTTAATATTTCATGATTATTTTAAGTAATAATGTTCTCTTTAATAAAGATAATTGCTTTTCAGAGATCCATTGGTCATCGAATCAAAACAGTGTCCTACTTGCTTGAAAACCTTTAAAACAAAACATCAGTTAAAAAAACATTTATTCGTCCATACTGAAGATCGACCACATTCTTGTGAAATCTGTGCTAAAACTTTTAAACAGGAAGTTGAATTAACAATGCATAAAAAGAAACATATTGAAACAACATATCACTGTGATATATGTTCGAAACAAATTAAAACGAAAGTAGGCTTCATTAGACATCAGCGTCATCATGCAAAAGATTTTGAAGAGATTTGTAGCATTTGTGGTCGTGGTTTTGCATTTACATCTGAATATCATTCACATATGAATCGCGTACATGGCGATAATACCTGTAATATTTGTCAGAAAAAATTTTCTGATATGTATGCGTTAAAGAATCATATGAAACTGCACGATGAAAGTTATTATGAAAATCGTGATTTTAAATGTGAAGTGTGCTCGAAAACATTCTTACAAATGTTCCATTTAAAACAGCATATGGAAAAGATGCATAATAAAGATCGTAAGAAATGTATCTGTGAAATTTGTGGCAAAGAATTATCGTCTCCTTATAGTTTGAAAATGCATCGAAACAATCACCTAGATATCAAATGTGAATGTACTCATTGTGGAAGGAAATTTGTTAATAAAACACTGATGAACATACATATGAGAAAGCACACTGGCGAAAAACCATATAACTGTAACATTTGTGAAAAATCATTTACAATACGTTCATCTTTAGTGACACATTTACGAATTCACAGTGGCGAAAAACCATTTAAGTGCGATATTTGCGAAGAGACATTTGTCAGTAAACCAGCGATGGATTTACATTTGAAAAAGCATACCGGCGAAATACCATATGTTTGTAATGTTTGTGGAAAAACATTTATACGTCGTATGCATTTAGAACGACATTTACGAGTCCATACCGGTGAGAAACCTTATGCTTGCAAATATTGTGAAAAAGCATTTTCAGAGAGTGGTACATTGAAACATCATTTACTAACCCATACTGGTGAAAAACCATACAGTTGCGATATTTGTAAAAAATCATTGACATCTAGTGCAAGTTTAAAAGAACATTTACGAATTCATAGCGGCGAAAAACCATACAGTTGTAATATGTGTGAAAAAAAATTTAGCAAACGTACTTCTTTAAAAGTTCATTTACGAATTCATACTGGCGAGAAACCATACAGTTGTAGTATGTGTGACAAAAAATTTACGCAACATAATTCTTTAGTGATCCATTTACGAATTCATAATGGTGAAAGACCATATAAGTGCGATATTTGTGAAGAAGGCTTCGTTAGTAAATACATTCGTGACTGTCATTTAAAAACGAAACATCAGAAAACGTGAATTGTAATTTTTTTAAGTTATTAAGGAGGGAATTGCCTTCACTGTATAGATTGTTTTCAGGTTCCAGCGTATTTTCTGTAACTGTTAGTAGTTATTTTTTTTTCAATTATTTATTTACGATTTCGTATTAACTAAAGCATATAAATGTGTGTTTTCAGGATGTTTTGAAACAATATTTTTATCAATTGGTGGATTTTTTATCTGGTTCATTTGAGATTTAGGAAAAATGTCGTAATTTTTATAGTAAAATTATTAA
This sequence comes from Iselma pallidipennis, assembly GCA_037464855.1. Taxonomy (NCBI): domain Eukaryota; kingdom Metazoa; phylum Arthropoda; class Insecta; order Coleoptera; family Meloidae; genus Iselma; species Iselma pallidipennis. The sequence goes on along the minus strand of JAZBHA010000280.1, from coordinate 26,521 downwards.
TAAAGTTGTAACATTAAAAATATCGATCGATTTATCGATGTTTTATTGTAGAATTTGTATTAACATTTCTATTTTGTTTCTTTTGTGATTATTTTATGTAATATTCTTTTTAATTAAAATAATTGATTTTCAGGTATCCATTGGTCATCGAATCGAAACAGTGTCCTATTTGTTTGAAGATCTTTAAAACAAAACAGATATTAAACAGACATTTAATTGTTCATTCTAAAGATTCACGACCATATTCATGTGAAATCTGCAATAGATCTTTTAAACGCGAAATCGACTTAAAATACCATAAAAAGAAACACTATTCTGAACCAACGACTTATCATTGTGATATATGTTCGAAACAGTTTATATCAAAAGCTGGTTTTGTTAGACATCAGCGTCATCATAAGAAAGATTTTGAACAATCTTGTGACATTTGTGGTCGTGGTTTTGCAATTCTATCGGAATATCGTTGGCATCTGACTCGTGTACATGGCAATACCACATGCAATATTTGCCAGAAAGCATTTTCTGACATATATTCGTTAAAAAATCATATGAAACTACACGATGAAAATTATTATGAAAATCGTGATTTTAAATGTGAATTGTGCTCGAAAACATTTATACAGATGCTTCATTTAACATTACATATGAAAAAGATGCATAATAGTGATCGTCAGAAATATATCTGTGATTTCTGTGGTAAAGAATTATCATCTCTTGGAAGTTTGAAAGATCATCGAAACAATCATCTAGGCATAAAACCGATTGAATGTGATCAATGTGGAAAGAAGTTCGCTAATAAAGTACAACTAACGATACATATGAAAAAACATACTGGCGAAAAACCATATAATTGTAACATTTGTGAAAAAGCATTTGCACAACGTTCAAATTTAGTAACACATTTGCGAATTCATAGTGGTGAGAAACGATTTAAGTGCGATATTTGTGAAGAGAGATTTTTCGCTAAAGATACGATGATCTCACATATGAGAAGGCATACTGGCGAAAGACCTTATGTTTGTAACGTTTGTGAAAAAACATTTATAAAACGTGCAGAACTAAAAAAACATTTACGGGTTCATAGTGGTGAAAAACCATATGCTTGCGAACATTGTGAAAAAGCATATTTTGAGAAGAAGAGTTTAGTACATCATTTACGGACTCATACCGGTGAAAAACCATATAGTTGCGATATTTGTAAAAAATCATTGACATCTAATGCTAGTTTAAAAGAACATCTACGAGTTCATAGCGGCGAAAAACCATATAAGTGCAATGTATGTGAAAAACAATTTGCAAAACGTACCACTTTAAAAGTTCATTCACGAATTCATACTGGCGAGAAACCATACAGTTGCAATATGTGTGACAAAAAATTTCCGCAACATAGTCCTTTAGTAATTCATATGCGAATTCATAATGGTGAAAGACCATATAAGTGCGATATTTGCGAAGAAGGGTTCGTTAGTAAATACGCTCGTGATTGTCACTTGAAAACGAAACATCAGAAAAAGTGAATGTTTATTTCTTTGTGTTTTTATTCCATTTGTGTTTGTGGTTTTTCAAGTTGATGAAAATTAGGTCATTTTAAAAGTACATAGTTTGTTTTCAGATTTCAGCTAATTTCTTGCAGTTTTCTATTAATTTACTTACTAGCTCATACTAATCGGTGGAATTTTTTTAAGATTGATGGAAATAACAATTGTTATTTTTTTCAGGAAAATTATCAATAAAGTGGTGAAATTGAAAATGCTGTTTTATTTCTTGATTACAAATATATTAAATTTTATGATTATTATTCCCTTTAATTAAAATAATCGATTTTCAGAGATCCATCAGTCATCGAATCAAACCAATGTCCTACTTGTTTAAAAACATTTGAAGCAAAACATCAATTAAGGAAACATTCATTGGTTCATAATAAAGATCGACCACATGTTTTTGAAATCTGCAATAAAACTTTTGAACAGAAAGTGGCCTTAACACGACACAAAAAGAAACATATTGAAACAACAACTTATCATTGTGATATATGTTCGAAACAATTTAAAACAAAAGTGGGTTTCGTTAGACATCAGCATCATAATAAGGAAGATGTTCAAGAAACTTGTGACATTTGTGGTCGTGGTTTTGCGCTTAATTCTGAATATCGTTATCATATGACCCGTGTACACGGCAATACTAAATGTAATATTTGCCAGAAAACATTTTCTGATATATATGCGTTAAAGACTCATATGAAACTGCATGATCGTAACTTCAAATGTGAAGTATGCTCGGAAACATTCTCACAAAGGCGTCATTTAACACTACATACAAAAGAGGTGCATACAAAAGATGTGCATATTAAGGAGCGCCAAAAATACATCTGTGACTTTTGTGGCAAAGAATTATCATCTCGTGAAAGTTTGAAAGATCATCGAAACAATCATCTAGGCATAAAAAGTATTGAATGTGATCAGTGTGGAAAGAAATTTGTCAATAAAACACAGATGGTGGTACATTTAAAATCGCATACTAACAACAAACCATATTCTTGCAACACTTGTGAGAAAAGATTTACGGCACGTTGTTCTTTGGTTAGACATTTACGAATTCATACTGGCGAGAAACCATATAAGTGCCATATTTGTGAAGACAAATTTATTACTAAGCCAGCGATGGATTTACATTTGAAAAAGCATACTGGCGAAAGGCCATATGTTTGTAATATTTGTGACAAAACATTTCTACATCGTGGAGATTTAAAAAGACATCTACAAGTTCATTCTGGTAAAAGACCATATGCTTGCACACTTTGTGAAAAGACATTTTCCTACAGTTATACACTAATAAAACATAAACAAACCCATACAGGTGAAAAACCATATAGTTGTAATATTTGTAAGAAATCATTGTCAACTAGGATTAGTTTAAAAGAGCATTTACGAATTCATACCGGCGAAAAACCACATAGTTGTAATATATGTGAAAAAAAATTCGCAAAACGTAATTCTTTAGTTGTTCATTTACGGGTACATACTGGCGAGAAACCATACAGTTGCAATGTGTGTGACAAAAAATTTACACAACACAATTCTTTAGTGATCCATTTACGAATTCATAATGGTGAAAAACCATATAAGTGCGATATTTGTGAAGAAGGATTCATCAGCAAATGTGCTCGTGATAGTCATTTGAAAACGAAACATCAGAAAATGTGAATTGTAATTTATTAAGTTAATAAGGAGGAAATTGTCTTAAATGTGTCTATTGTTTTCAGGTTTAAGTGTAATTATATTCGTTTGAAATTTAGAAAAAAAATTATTAATTTTTGTAGTAGAATTATCAATAAAGTTGTGAGATTTAAGATACTCGTTTTTTATTTTTTTCATCATAAATTTTGTAGACACATATATGTATGTATAGTATCTTTTATGATTAATTTAAATAATGTTCTCTTTTATTAAATTATTTGGCTTTCAGAGCTCCATTGGTCATCGAATCGAAACAATGTCCTACTTGCTTGAAAACCTTCAAAACCAAACAGACATTAAAAAGACATTTAATTGTCCATACTAAAGATCCACGACCACATTCATGTGAAATCTTCAAAAGATCTTTTAAACGCGAAATGTACTTAACATTACATAAAAAGAAACATTATACTGAACCAACGACTTATCATTGTGATATATGTTCGAAACAATTTATAACAAAATTTGGTTTCGTTAGACATCAGCGTCATCATAATAATGATTTTGAAGCAACTTGTGATATTTGTGGTCGTGGTTTTGCACTTACATCTGAATATCGTTGGCATATGACCCGTGTACATGGCAACACTACATGCAATATTTGCCAGAAAGCATTTTCTGACATATATTAAAGAATCATATGAAACTGCACGATGAAAATTATTATAAAAATCGTAATTTTAAATGTGAAGTGTGCTCGAAAACATTTTTACACATGCATTATTTAACATTACATATGAATAAGATGCATAATAGTGATCGTCAGAAATATATCTGTGATTTTTGTGGTAAAGAAATATCATCTCTTGCAAGTTTAAAAGATCATCGAAACAACCATCTAGACATAAAACCGATTGAATGTGACCAATGTGGAAAGAAATTTGTTAGTAAAACACAGATGAGGGTGCATTCAAAATCTCATACTGGCGAAAAACCATATAATTGTAGCATTTGTGAAAAAGCATTTGCACAACGTTCACATTTAGTAACACATATGCGAATTCATAGTGGTGAGAAACCATTTAAGTGCGATATTTGTGAAGAGAGATTTCGCGCTAAAGATACGATGATCTCACATTTGAGAACGCATACTGGTGAAAGACCATATGTTTGTAACGTTTGTGAAAAAACATTTATACGACGTGTAGAACTAAGAAGATGTTTACGGGCCCATAGGGGTGAAAAACCATATAGTTGCGATATTTGTAAAAAATCATTCACATCTAACGCTAGTTTAAAAGAACATTTACGACTTCATAGCGGCGAAAAACCATACAGTTGTAATATATGTGGAAAAAAATTTACCAAACGTAATTCTTTAAAAGTTCATTTACGAATTCATACTGGTGAGAAACTATACAGTTGCAATATTTGTGACAAAAAATTCACGCAACACAATTCTTTAGTGATCCATTTACGAATTCATAATGGTGAAAGACCATATAAGTGCGATATTTGTGAAGAAGGATTCGTTAGTAAATATACTCTTGATTGTCATTTAAAAACGAAACATCAGAAAACGTGAATTGTAATTTTTTTAAGTTAATAAGGAGGGAATTGCCTTCACTGTATAGATTATTTTCAGGTTCCAGCGTATTTTCTGTAACTGTTAGTAGTTAAGTTTTTTTTTCAGTTATTTATTCACGATTTCGTATTAACTAAAACATATAAATGTGTGTTTTTAGGATGTTTTGAAACAATATGTTTATCAATTGGTGGATTTTTTATGTAGTTCATTTGAGATTTAGGAAAAATGTCTTAATTTTTATAATAAAGTTGTAACATTAAAAATATGTATCGATTTATCGATGTTTTATTGTAGATCTTGTATTTACATTTCTGTATGGTATCTTTTGTAATTATTTTAAGTAATATTCATTTTAATTAAAATAATTGATTTTCAGGTATCCATTGGTCATCGAATCGAAACAGTGCCCTATTTGTTTGAAGATCTTTAAGACAAAACAGATATTAAACAGACATTTCATCGTCCATACTAAAGATTCACGACCATATTCATGTGAAATCTGCAATAGATCATTCAAACGCGAAATCGACTTAAATTATCATAAAAAGAAACACTATGCTGAACCAACGACTTATCATTGTGATATATGTTCGAAACGATTTATATCAAAAGTTGGTTTCGTTAGACATCAGCGTCATCATAATAAGGATTATGAACAGACTTGTGACATTTGTGGTCGTGGTTTTGCAATTCCGTCTGAATATCGTTGGCATCTGACCCGTGTACATGGCAATACCACATGCAATATTTGCCAGAAATCATTTTCTGACATATATTCGTTAAAGAATCATATGAAACTGCACGATGAAAATTATTATGAGAATCGTGATTTTAAATGTGAATTGTGCTCGAAAACATTTTTACAAATGTTTCATTTAACATTACATATGAATAAGATGCATAGTGATAATCCTCAGAAATATATCTGTGATTTTTGTGGTAAAGAATTAGCATCTCGTGAAAGTTTGAAAGTGCATCGAAACAATCATCAAGGCATAAAACCCATTGAATGTCATCAATGTGGAAAGAAATTTGTTAACAAATCACGGATGATTTTACATTTAAAATCGCATACTGGCAATAAACCATATAGTTGCAAAATTTGCCAGAAAAGATTTACTAGCCGTCCTGGTTTGGTTGGACATTTACGACTTCATAGTGGTGAAAAGCCATATAAGTGCCATATTTGTGAGGAGACATTCATGAGGAAATCTGCGATGGATTTACATTTGAAAAAGCATACTGGCGAAAGACCGTATGTTTGTCACGTTTGTGAAAAAGCATTCGTACAACGTGCATATTTAACAATCCATTTACGAGTTCATACCGGTGAAAAACCGTATGCTTGTGAACATTGTGGAAAAACATTTTCAGGAAGTAGTACACTAGTTAATCATTTACGAACTCATACCGGCGAAAAGCCATATAGTTGCGATATTTGTAAAAAATCGTTGAAATCTAGTGCTAGTTTAAAAGAACATTTGCGAATTCATACCGGCGAAAAACCATTCAGTTGTAATATGTGTGAAAAAAAATTTGCCAAACGTAATTCTTTAGTTGTTCATTTACGGACCCATACTGGCGAGAAACCATACAGTTGCAATATATGTGAAAAAAAATTTACGCAACACAATTCTTTAGTGATCCATTTACGAATTCATAATGGGGAAAAACCATATAAGTGCGATATTTGTGAAGAAGGATTCGTTAGTAAATCTGCTCGTGATGGTCATGTTAAAACGAAACACCATAAAATGTGAATGGCTAATTTTTGTGTTTTTATTCCATATATCTTTGTAATTTTTCAAAGTAATAGGAAGAAAGTTGTTTTAAGAGCATAGTTTCTTTTTAGATTTTAGGTGATTTTCTCTAACTTTGAGTAATTTGATTTTTGTTTATTGCTCACTCACGATCTCAAATTTACTAAAACTTACATATGTGTGTTGTTAGGATATTTTGAAACAATATTTTTATCAATTAGTGAATTTTTTATAATGTTCATTTGAGATTTAGGAAAAATGTCTTAATTTTTGTAGTAGAAGTATCAATAAAGTTGTAAGTTTTAAGATATTGATTTGTTATTTTTTTATCATTACTTTTTAAAAACACATATTTATGGTACATTATGTTTATGATTATTTTAAGTAATATTTTTTTAAATTGAAATAATTAATTTTCAGAGATCCATTGCTCATCGAATCGAAACAATGTCCTACTTGTTTGAAGATCTTCAAAACAAAATACGTACTAAACAGACATTTAATTGTCCATATTAAAGACCCACGACCACCACATCCATGTGACATCTGCAATAGATCTTTTAAACGCGAAACGGACTTAAAATACCATAAAAAGAAACATGTTGAACAATCAGCTTATTACTGTGATTTATGTTCGAAACAGTTTATATCAAAAGCTGGTTTCGTTAGACATCAGCGTCATCATAAGAAGGATTTCCAAAAAACTTGTGAAATTTGTAATCGTGGTTTTGCAATTCCATCTGAATATCGTTGGCATATGACCCGTGTACATGGCAATAATACCTGTAATATTTGCCAGAAAACATGTTTTGATATATATTCGTTAAAGAATCATATGAAACTGCACAATGAAAATTATTATGAAAATCGTAATTTTAAATGTGAATTGTGCTCGAAAACATTCTTACAAATGTTTCATTTAACATTACATATGAATAAGATGCATAGTAATAATCCTCAGAAATACATTTGTGATTTTTGTGGTTGTAATGTTTGCAACGGATAACTTAGGGATAAGTAGATTGAGACAGGACAATTACGGCACCATAAGTTTATTGATTATTATAACAACTACTTATCGACCGATTCCGGTCGATGCTACGTATTGACTATTCTCTATAGGCGTTACTTATCGACTGATTGTATTATTGATTGAAAGCGACGTGTCCTGCAAGAACGCTTATATGACAAAAATGCAATGATTAGGAAATCGCTTGTTCTTGCAGCACATGGTAAAGAATTAGCAACTCGCGACAGCTTAAATGTGCATCGAAAGAATCATCTAGGCATAAAACCTATCGAATGTGATCAATGTGGAAAGAAATTTGTTAATAAATCACGGTTGATTTTACATTTAAAAGCGCATACTGGCAAAAAACCATATAGTTGCAAAATTTGTCAGAAAAGATTAGCGAGCCGTTCTGGTTTGGTCGGACATTTACGAATTCATAGTGGTGCAAAGCCATATAAGTGCCATATTTGTAAAGAGAAATTTATTAGTAAAAAAGCGATGGATATACATTTGAAAAAGCATACTGGCGAAAGACCGTACGCTTGTCACGTTTGTAAAAAAGCATTCGTACAACGTGCATATTTAACAAGGCATTTACGCGTCCATACTGGTGAAAAGCCGTTTACTTGCGAACATTGTGGCAAAACATTTTCAGGAAGTAGTACACTATTTAAACATTTACGAACTCATACCGGCGAAAAGCCATATAGTTGCCTTATTTGTAAAAAATCGTTCACATCTAGTTATAGTTTAGAAGAACATTTGGGAATTCATACCGGCTATAAACCAACACAGTTGTAATATGTGTGAAAAAAGATTTACTAAACGTAGTTCCTTAGTGTGTGAGAAACCACATAGCTGCAATGTATGTGAAAAAAAATTCACGCAGCATAATTCTTTAGCAGAGCATCAGCGAACTCATGGTAAAAATCCATGTTAGTGCGATATTTGTGATGAAGGATTCATTAGTAAATCTGCTCGTGATGATCATTTGAAAACGAAACACCAGAAATTGTGAATGGCTAAGTTTTGTGTTTTTATTCATATATTTTGTTTTAAAAGTATAATTTCTTTTAAGATTTTAGCTGATTTTCTGCAACTTTTAGTAATTAGTTACTCCTATTTTTTATTATTTACTTACAATTTCATATTAACTAAAACCCACACATATGTGTCGTTAGGATGTTTTGAAACAATATTTTTATCAATTGGTGGATTTTTTGTTATGTTCATTTGAGATTTAGAATAAAAAATTGTTAATTTTTGTTGTAGAATTATCAATAAAGTGGTGAGATTTAAGATTTTAATTAATTAATTTTTTTCATGAATTTTGTAAACTCATATACGTATAACAGCTTTTATAATTACAATAAAAATTCTCTTAAACTAAAATAATTTATTTTCAGAGATCCATTGGCCATCGACTCAAACCAGTGTCTTACTTGCTTAAAAACCTTTGAAACAGAACAGATATTAAAAAGTCATTTAATTGTCCATACCCGTGTACATGGCAACACTACGTGCAATATTTGTCAGGAAAAATTTTCCGATATAAATTCGTTAAAGAATCATGTTATCAAATTTCATGATGGTAAGTTCAAGTGTGAAATGTGCTCGGAGACATTCTCGCATATGTTTGATTTATCATTACATGCAACCAAGGTGCATAATAAGAAATACACTTGTGATTTTTGTGGCAAAGAATTATCATCTCTTGGAAGCTTGAGAGATCATCGAAACAATCATCTTGGCATAAAACCGATTGAATGTCATCAGTGTGGAAAGAAGTTCGTTAATAAATCGCAGCTAAGGGTACATATGATAAAGCATAGTGGCGAAAAACCGTATCGTTGTAAGATTTGTAAAAAAGCATTTACACAACGTCCACATTTGGTGAAACATTTGCGAATTCATAGTGGTGAAAGACCATTTAAGTGCGATATTTGTGATGCGAGATTTACTGATAAAAGTACGATGATCGTACATAGAAGAAAGCATACTGGTGAAAGACCATATGTTTGTAACGTTTGTAAAAAAAACATATAAAACACGTTCAGAACTAACAACACATTTACGGGTTCATAGTGGTGAAAAATCATATGTGTGTCAACATTGTGGAAAAGCCTACTTGTGGAAGAGGAATTTAGTACGTCATTTACGAACTCATACTGATGAAAAACTAAAATATAGCTGCGATATTTGTGAAAAATCATTAGCATCTAGGTTTGCTTTAGAAAAACATTTACGAAGTCACACACAACATAGTTGTAATATATGTGAAAAAAAATTTGTAAATCGTACTTATTTAGTTAATCATTTACGGACCCATACTGGTGAGAGACCATTTAGTTGCAATATATGTGACAAAAAATATACGCAACGTAGTTCTTTATCATATCATCGACGAAGTCATGGTGAAGGACCATATAAGTGCAATATTTGTGAAAAAGGATTCTTTAGTAAATCTGCTCGTGTTGGTCATTTGAGAACGAAGCACTAGAAAATGTGAATGGCCAATTTTTGTTGTTTTATTCCATATATTTTGTTTTAAAAGTATAGTTTCTTTTCAGATTTTAGCTAACTTTCTGTGACTTTTAGTAATAAGTTATTTTTTTATTATTTACTTACAATTTCATATTAACTAAAACCCACATATGTGTGTTGTTAGGATGTTTTGAAACAATATTTTTTTTGTCAATTGGTGGATTTTTTGTTACGTTTCTTTGGGATTTAGAATGAAATTTATTAATTTTTGTAGTAGAATTATCAATAAAGGGGTGAGATTCAAGATATTGACTTATTATTTTTTTATCATTAATTTTTATAGACACATTTATGTATGTATATTATCTTTTATAATTATTTTAAGTAATGTTCTTTTTAATTAAAATAATTGATTTTCAGAGATCCATTGGTCATCGCATCGAAACAATGTCCTACTTGCTTAAAAACCTTCAAAACAAAACAGAGATTAAACAGACATTTAATTGTCCATACTAAAGATCCTCATCTACGACCACATTCATGTGAGATCTGTAATAGATCTTTTAAACGCGAAATGCACTTAACGTTGCATAAAAAGAAACATTATGCTAAACCAACGACTTATCATTGTGATATATGTTCGAAACAATTTATAACAAAAGATGGTTTCGTTAGACATCAGCGTCATCATAATAAGGATTTTGAAGCAACTTGTGATATTTGTGGTCGTGATTTTGCACGTACATCTGAATATCGTTGGCATATGACCCGTGTACATGGCAATAACACCTGCAATATTTGTCAGAAGAAATTTTCTGATCTATATGCATTAAAGAATCATATGAAACTGCATGATCGTAACTTCAGATGTGAAGTATGCTCGGAAACATTCTCACAAAGGCGTCATTTAACACTACATACAAAAGAGGTGCATACAAAAGATGTGCATATTAAGGAGCGTCAGAAATACATTTGTGATTTTTGTGGCAAAGAATTAGCAACTCTTGGAAGTTTGAAAGTTCATCGAAACAGCCATCTAGGCATAAAACCGATTGAATGTGATCAATGTGGAAAGAAGTTCGCTAATAAAGTACAACTAATGATACATATGAAAAAACATACTGGCGAAAAACCATATAGTTGTAACATTTGTGAAAGAGCATTTGCACAACGTTCACATTTAGTAATACATTTGCGAATTCATAGTGATGAGAGACCATTTAAGTGCAATATTTGTGAAGAGAGATTTCGTGCTAAAGATACGATGATCTCACATATGAGAAGGCATACTGGCGAAAGACCATATAGTTGTAACGTTTGTGAAAAAACATTTATACAACGTGGAGAACTAACAAAACATTTACGGGTTCATACAGGTGAAAAACCATATGCTTGCGAACATTGTGAAAAAGCATATTTCGAGAAGAGGGGTTTAGTACGTCATTTACATACTCATACCGGTGAAAAACCATATAGTTGCGATATTTGTAAAAAATCAGTGACATCTAGTGCTAGTTTAAAAGAACATTTACGAATTCACAGCGGCGAAAAACCATACAGTTGTAATATGTGTGAAAAAAAGTTTGCCAAACGTAATTCTTTAGTTGTTCATTTACGAATCCATACTGGCGAGAAACCATACAGCTGTAAAATGTGTGACAAAAAATTCACGCAACACAATTCTTTAGTGATCCATTTACGAATTCATAATGGTGAAAGACCATATAAGTGCGATATTTGTGAAGAAGGATTCGTTAGTAAATACACTCTTGATTGTCATTTAAAAACGAAACATCAAAAAATGTGAATGTTTAATACTTTGTTTCTGTAGTTCTTCAAATTGATAATAATAAAGTTGCTATAAAACTGTAGTTTATTTTTATACATTAGGTTTTTTTTGTAACTTACGTATTAAGGACCACATCAGTCTGTTTTGAAACAATTTTCACCAGTCTGTGAAATGTTTTTTTTTTAATAAACAAGAAAAAATAAAGTTCTAAATTCAAAATATATTGTATATTAATTTTATAAACACCTGTTATCCTTTAAACTTAATCAGATTAGCTATTAATTCAAATAATTGATTTTCAGAGATACTCTATCATGGATCAACGAGTCAACTCAATGCCTTGTTTGTTACAAACACTTTAAAACGAAAGAAACATTAAGGAGACATATATTATTTATCCATAGTGAAGATCGGCCACAAGGACCGTTTTATGAATGCGATCTATGTTCGAAACAAATTAAAACGAAAGTAGGCTTCATTAGACATCAGCGTCATCATGCGAAAGATTTTGAAGAGATTTGTAGTATTTGTGGTCGTGGTTTTGCATTTACATCTGAATATCATTCGCATATGAATCGTGTACATCGCGATAATACATGCACTATATGTAATAAATCATTTACTGATAAATATTACTTAATAGATCATATGAAAGTACATGATACGACTCATAATTTTAAATGTGAGTTGTGTTCGAAAACTTTTGCAAAAATGTGTTCTTTAAAAGCACATACGAGGTCGGTACATAATGACAATCCTGAGAAATTCGTTTGTGATCTGTGTGGCAAAGTATTAACATCTAGTAAAATATTGAAGGATCATCTAAATGTTCATCTAGGCATAAAAGAAAATGAATGTGATCAATGTGGAAAGAAATTTGTTAATAGAAAATCATTGACTGCACATTTGAAATCACATTCTGTAGAACGACCATACAAATGTAATATGTGTGAGAAAGCATATAAGTATCGTGAAGGCTTAGTACTTCATCTACGAACACACGACAAAACCACCGCCTGTGAAAAAACACACAGTTGCCCAATTTGCGACAAGAAATTCCTTAATCCATCCAGCCTCAAAACTCATTTAAAAATACATACTGCAGAAAGGACACATGCTTGTGATGTTTGTGGAAAAGCATTCTTGGCACGTCATAATTTAGTAACACATTTACGGATTCATAGCGGTGAAAAACCGTTTGCTTGCACACATTGCGACCGAGCATTCTCTGATGCTTCTTGTTTAGCAAAACACGTACGTACCCATAGTGGTGAAAAACCATATAGTTGCGATATTTGTAAAAAATCGTTGACATCTAATGCTAGTTTAAAACAACATTTACGAGTTCATACCGGGGAGAAACCGTATAGTTGTAAATTTTGTAAGAAGAAATTTGGAAAAAGTACTTCTTTAGTTGTTCATTTACGCATCCATACTGGTGAGAAACCGTATAGTTGCAATGTGTGCGATAAAAAATTTACACAACATAATTCTTTAGTAATTCATTTACGCATTCACAGTGGTGAAAGACCGTACAAATGCGATGTTTGTGAAGAGGGATTCATCAGCAAATATGCTCGTGATTCTCATCTTAAAGTGAAACATCAAAAGGAGTAGATTTTTAATTCTTTTTTTTTCAAGTTTAGAGATATTTTTAGCTTTTTAGTAATTAGTTATTTTTCAGTAATTCATTTATAAATTCGTTCTAATTAAAACCACATATTTACTTTGTTTGGAAACCATTTTTTCTGTTATTATCATTCTGTAGGATTTGTTATACTTTTGTAGTTAAAGTTATCAATAAAGCTACTAGATTAAGTTACTATTGTTATTATTTTTTTACTACATATTCTAAAAACTATACAAATATTATCTTTTAAGATTCTTGTAAATAAAAAAGTTCCTTTTTAATTCACATAATTGATTTTCAGGGGTCGACCGATGGCCAACAGATCAAAGCAATGTCCTCACTGTCCAAAGACTTTTAAAAAGAAACGACAATTACGAAAACATTTATTTGTCCATACTGAAAATCGACCATATTCATGTGATATATGTACAAAGAGCTTTAAACGTCGAGAAACATTAACTCGCCATAGAAATAATCATGATAATGCAACCTTTTACGAATGTGATATATGTTTGAAGCAGATCAAAACAAAATTGGGTTTCATTAGTCATCAACGTCGTCATATGAAAGATTTCAAAGAGATCTGTAGTATCTGTGGTGGTGGTTTTATATCAACAGCTGAATATCGTTCACATATGGCCAGTAAACATGGTAATAATATGTGTGATATTTGTCAGAAGACATTTTGCGATAAATATGCATTGAAAGAACACATGAAATTGCATGATGCAAATTATTACGAAAATCGTAATATAAAATGCGAATTTTGTTCGAAAACTTTTCTACAAATGCTACATTTAAAGAAACATATTAAACGAATGCATAACGATAATCGACAGAAATACATTTGTGATTTGTGTGGAAAAGAATTGAAAAGTCTTACAGGCTTAAAGAATCATCATAATGTCCATCAAGGTGAAAAGACACATGTTTGTACAGTTTGTGAGAAGAAATTCGTACGTAAAGATACATTAGTATTACATATGCGTACACATTCCGGTGAAAAACCATATATCTGTCAAGTTTGTGGAAAAGCTTATTCACAATTAAGTCCATTACGAATCCATCTACGACAGCATTCCGGCGAAAAACCATATTCATGCGATATTTGCCAAAATAAGTTTGTCAGTAAAGGAGTACTTACTATTCATATGAAAAATAAACATCACACACTGTGATTTATTTCAAGATTGTTTTAATTTTTGATAAGGAATCAATTATCAATATGGGACCTGATATAATGTATAAGTCAATAAATACTGTTTCAGGTGTTAATAAGTCTTAAAATTAATATTTGTTGTACTGTTTCAAAAAAAAAAACTGTAATTTTGTTTCTATATGTAATAGTTTTTCTTTCACCAAAAATAAATACGTTTTAATTACAAAACTGGTTTTTTTTAATAAATTCCTAATCTATTTATTCCTTTTCATTTTTAATCAATCAAAAAAACTGGTCAATTTAAATATACAGCGATGTTCAAATAGAAGTGTGGTCTCGAGGAGCACGAGAGCGAAAGAAATCACATATTAGCAATGTCTGATACTCCTATCATTTTCCCACTATCGTTCACAACACATGCTTTTATCTCGCTCCGATTCATGTATCAGTGATTGACAATATCTGTAATTTGTTTTGCTCTCACGCTCCTCAAGACCAGACTTTTATTTGAACATTACTGCACCCGCACCCTTTTTCCTTTGTTTTTTTTTTCTAAATAAAGATTGCTCAAAATGTAATTATCCTCGTTTTAGGTAAATACATCTAATAATTGTGAATAATTTTCAGGACTGGCCAATCGAGCAACAGTCCGGCAAAACATCAAAAAAGTCAACCGTATAGCTGTCCACTATGTAATAAAAGATTTCGTGTAAAATCAGCTGTATTAGCACATCAGATTGTGCATTATGATACGAAACCATTTGAATGTGAATTTTGCCAGAAAAAACTGAAACAATATTATACTTATATAGCACATCGTCGGCGTCATTTAGAAGATTCCAATGAATATTGTCAGATTTGTCATACTGGTTTTATATCAAAAACTGAATACAAACTACACATGGAAAGTAAACATGATAATACGGCAAATGTTTGCACAATATGCCATAAAACATTCTCCACTAAATATTATCTACAAGACCATGTGAAATTACATGACGAAAACTATTATAAAGAACGTAATTCTATTTGTCAGATCTGTAATAAGACATTTCTGCGACAGAAACATCTCGATCAACATATACGTATAGCACATACTGACGCTGGTCGTAAATATGTTTGTGATTTGTGTGGTAAAGAAATGTCAACAATGACCAAATTAACATACCATAAGAACTACCATCAAGGTATTAAACCGAATCAATGTAATCAATGTGGTAAAAAATTTAATCGTAAAGATACTTTAGTACAACATATGCGTATCCATTCCGGTGAGAAACCGTACAGTTGTGAGTTTTGTGGAAAAGCATTCTCTCAAGGAGCACCATTAAAAGTCCACATAAGACAACATACCGGTGAAAAACCGTATTCGTGTAATATTTGTCATGCACGTTTTATCAGTAAACGTGTATTAACAATTCATTTAAAAAGCAAACACCAAAAAGTGTAAATTGAGTTGAATTTTTTTTTCGTTATTGTATCTCCACTGTTATCAAATTGTAATTTAACATACAAATAAAATATAATTCTTCTCACAGGTTGCTTTTATTAATTATTTTAATTTAAGCTTGTTTGTTGGCAATTATTTTGTGTATTTTTTAATTGGTGAAACTGATTTTCAGGGTTGATCCTGTAAAAAAGATGAACTATTTCTGTCCAATTTGCAACAAAGGCTGTCGATCAAAATCAGCTGTATTGGCACATCAGATTGTCCATTATGATTCGAAACCGTTTCAATGCGATACATGTTTGAAAGAATTGAAAACCTACGAGAGTTACATGACACATCGTCGTCGACATATACAAGATTACAAAGAATATTGTACGATTTGCAATATTGGGTTTGTGACGAAATGCGAATATAAAAATCATATGCAAGGCAAACATAATAAAGACGCCAATATTTGTTCAATATGTAATAAAACATTTTACAGTAAATACTGTTTACAAGATCATATGAAATTACATCAAGACAATTATTATAAAGAACGTAATTTTATTTGTGAAGTATGCAGTAAAACCTTTCTACGACAGAAACATCTCGACCAACATATTCGATTATCACATAGTGATCGTAAATATATTTGTGATTTGTGTGGTAAAGAGATGTCAACATTAACGAAATTAACATACCATAAAAACTACCATCAAGGTATCAAACCGAATGAATGTAAAATCTGTGGAAAGAGATTCAATCGTAAAGATACTTTAGTACAACATATGCGTACACATTCCGGTGAGAAACCGTATAATTGTGAGGTTTGTGGAAAATCATTTTCACAAGGTGGACCATTGAAGATACATATGAGACGGCATACTGGTGAAAAACCGTTTGCCTGTAATATCTGTCAGGAACGGTTTGTCAGTAAAGGTGTATTGACTGTTCACCTGAAGAATAAACATCAAAAAGTCTAATGTTTTTTAAATTGTAATTAATAACAGATGTAACTTCAGTTAAAAATAAAAATAATTTATTTTCAAGTTTCTGTTAGTTATTTCGAATCAAGCTTATGTACATTTTTTTAATATTTAATTATAGAACTGATTTTCAGGACTGATCCGCTGAAAAAGAAGAAATATTTTTGTCCAATCTGTAATCGAATATGTCCATCAAAATCTGCCGTTTTAACACATCCGATTGTCCATTATGATTCTATGATTCAGTGTGATACATGCTTAAAATAACTAAAAACTTATGAGAGTTATATAGCACATCGTCGTCGACATTCACACGATTATAAGATATTTTGTAAAATCTGTAATACTGGGGATTTGTTACAAAATGCGAATATAAAAATCACCTGCAAGGAAAACACGAGAAAAATTCAAATATTTGTTCAATCCGCAATAAAACATTCTATAGTCGATACTATTTACGTTATCATATGAAATTACATGATGCTAATTATCTTGAACAACGCAATTTTCTGTGTGAATTCTGTCATAAAACATTTCTACAAAAGATCCATTTAGATCGACATATTCGTCGAACCCATACAGATGGTGGACAAAAATATATTTGTGATTTATGTGGTAAAGAATTAAAAACAATGACTAGTCTGAAATATCATAAAAATAATCATCAAGGCATTAAACAGAATGAATGTCATCTATGTGGCAACAAATTCAATCGTAAAGCAACTTCAATACAACATATGCGAATACATTCTGGTGAAAAACCGTATTGTTGTCAAATTTGTGATAAGAAATTCTCACAACGAGCACCATTACAAATTCATCTCAGACAATATACTGGTGAAGAACCATTCGCTTGTGACATTTGTCACAGGAAATCTATTAGTAAAGGTGTTCTAAGGGTTCATCTGAAGAACAAACACAAGAAATGTGAATAGAGCTATTGATGAAATCGAAAAATGTATGAATAAATACTGTCATATTGTCAATAAAACATTACTCTTAAATTGTTAGTTTTTCTCTGTGTACTGTTGTATAGAAGTTTGTATAGTGTAGCTATGTTGACTTGACCCTTCTGACTGAAGCACAAGAATTGCATCTGTCAAGAGTGACAGTAAACACCAAGTAGCTAGAAAATGAACATTTCGAATTGGTTGCTTTGCTACCTCTTTACAACTGTCTTGCTAGATGTTAACTTTTGTCTCACTACTCTATGGTAGTGATCGTTTCATTGCTTTAATCAAAGAGGCCAAGTCAAAATGGTAAGACTATACAATGTGTGCTTCTTTGGGAAATTCCGTAAAATTAGTGGAACATGCTCAAAAACTAGACAATAGTGTGATAATAATAATAATGATATTTTTATATATTTGTCAATATATTTTATATTAATTCAATAAATTGCTTTTCAGATTTGATTTTATGGGCAACCGTTTGCTGCAATGTCCGAAATGTCCAAACACATTCACCTCTAAAGCTCTATTGAATAAACATAAAATTATTCATAAAGAGACACGCCCGTATCATTGTGCAATCTGTAATCAGAAATTCAAACAAAAATCAGCTGTATTGGCACATCAGATTGTTCATTATGATTCGAAACCATTTGAATGTAATATTTGTCAGAGAACAATGAAAACACATCAAAGTTTTATCGATCATTATCGTCGTCATTTAAAAGATTACGTAGAATATTGTCAGATTTGTAATACTGGTTTTACATCAAAAGCCCAATATAGAATACATATGGAAGGTAAACATCAAAGGAACACACATATTTGTACAATATGTAATAAATCGTTTTATTGTAAATACACTTTGAACTACCATATGAAATTACATGACGACAATTACCACGAACAACGTAATTTCAAGTGTGAATTATGCAATAAAACATTTCTACGTGAATTGCATTTGAATCGACATAATAAAAAAGTACATACAGATGGTGGTCAGAAATACATCTGTGATGTATGTGGTAAAGAATTGAAAACAATAACTAGTTTTAAACACCATAAAAACGGCCATCAAGGTATTAAACCGAATGAATGTAGTGTATGTGGTAAGAAATTTAATCGTAAAGATACTTTAACACAACATATGCGTACACATTCCGGTGAAAAACCATATAGTTGTGAAGTTTGTAATAAATCGTTTACACAACGTGGTCCGTTACGAATTCATTTACGGCAACATACCGGCGAGAAACCGTATTGTTGTGAAATCTGTCAAGAACGATTTGTTAGTAAAGGTGTGTTGACCATACATTTGAAAAATAAGCACCAGAGAATGTAACAGAATTTGTTTTATTCTTATTGAAATATCAATAAAATAATCAGGAGTTCATTATTTTTGTTTTTTATATTTCTTCAATATAGTTTTTTGTTCACTGGAACATTATCTGTGTGTCTAATCGGGACCGAACTGATGCTTTTTGATTGATTTTTGTAAGAAGAAAAAGGAATTCCGAGTGTAGACTCCCATCGATTCTATCCCGATCAGATGCGCGAACCTTGTCAAAATCTATTGTTACGGACTAGAAATAGTGAATGTTGACTTTTTATTTAAGTTACTTTTCGGTATGTAGTTGTTTCTTCATCGGCGGAAATAAACATAGTATTTTAAAATTGAATTAGGCTAGATTGCGAGTATTTTTTAGTTCGAAACAGACTCTCTTAATGGACGCCCGTTGTTGTTGTTGTTGACTTATGGGTGTTTTCTTGTTCAAGTCAAAATTGCCGAGTCAATCGGGAAACACTGTACATGTCTTTAGGACTTCCGACCTTATCGCTTTAGGATTGTGAATTATCATTTTCTGTTGTCGCTGTTGAAGCTTTCGTGGAAGGAACTAGCTTCCACAAATATTTCTGATCGAAAAGACACTTCATTATTTCTAGTCGTTACCAACACGTGGAAAACTAGATACACTTCTTAATAATTAGTTTTCTATCTATCTAGTTTAATTATTTTTTGTATTGATATTGAATTGTTAATAAAGTTGCAAAGTCCGAAATGTGTTGTTTTAATTGTCTTTATTTGTAACATAATCGATTCGTTTTTGTAAATTTTAACATTTTTAATTCATATAAAATAATTTTCAGGCCTGAATTGGTCTACCATATGAAACAATGTCCGAAATGTCCAAAAACGTTCAATTATTCATCACAATTGACTAAACACATGAAGATACATAATGAGAATCGTCCATACACATGTAAAATCTGCAACAAATCATTCAAACAGAAATCAAGCTTAGTTTCTCATCAGATGGTTCATGATGATTCTAAACCATATGAATGTGATATTTGTTTGAAACGTTTAAAGAAATACCAAAGTTTTATCGATCACCGACGACGTCATATGAGAGATTTTAAAGAATTCTGTCGAATTTGTAATGTTGGTTTTATATCGAATGCTGAATATAAAGCACATATGGATGGAAAGCATGGTGATCGCTCCAATGTCTGTCCAATATGTGGTAAAACATTCTATTGTAAATATGGTTTAAAATATCATATGAAATTACACGATGAAGGCTATCGTGAACAACGCAATTTTAAATGTGAATTATGCAATAAACGATTCCTGCAAAAATTGCATTTAAATCGACATATTAAAATGATGCATAAAGATGGTGGTCAGAAGTTTGTTTGTGATCTGTGTGGTAAAGAGTTACGAACAATGGTCAGTTTACGACACCATAAAAATGTCCATCAGGGTGCTAGACCGAATGAATGTAAATTGTGTGGTAAAAAGTTCAATCGTAAAACAACATTAGTTCTACATATGCGTACACATTCCGGTGAAAGACCGTATAGTTGTAAATTCTGTGGTAAATCGTTTACACAGAGATGTACATTAACGATCCATCACAGACAACATACAGGCGAGAAACCGTACAGTTGTGATATCTGTCAAGATAAATTCATTAGTAAGAGCTCACTGACAGTTCATCTAAAGAGTAAACATCGAAAACTGTAACTTTACCGATTTCTTTCCAACAATTTTATATTTAAAGAGTTATTGGTAGAAATAATTGATCTTGTAAATAGCGATTTTAATAAACTTTACTTGAAAATTTATCCTAGTTTCAATATTCTCTTGTTAGTCATCCGGAAGAAAAAGATGTAAGTAAGATGTCTATTTTAATTGATAAGTTCACTTTTCAGGATTGACATACCGTCGAAAAATAAACCAAAGAAATGTCCGCATTTTTCAGAAAGTTTCAAATCTAGACGTAAGTTTTTGTCTTTATAGAACTTTAGGGTTTTCATGAAATCAGTATTGAAGAAAATGACCGATTTAGAAATTCTATTGATTGTTATTTTGGCATGTAAATCAGGGATAAAAATTTACAAATCTCATTCTGTATTACAAGAAAGAGGATTGGCGTAAATCTGGTAATTGCCATACATCAGATTTTTACCTGTCTAGTCTGGATATTTGTCGGCAATCCACCTGTAGTGAATGTTCAGCAAATCTTTTTCAGGTTAAACTGAGGACCGCACCAAGATAATTAAGGGCTCGTGTGTGAGCCAAAGCCCTTAACAAATCATAACATAACAGCTTCTTTCAATAAAGTTGTACAAAGCAAAATAACCAAAAATTAAATAATCAACAAAATTTGTACAAGTTTTCCGAATTTTTTGTGAAAAGGGACGAGTAAAGTAAATAATCTAATCTTGACCAACCTTTATTTATTTATTTCGGAACCTACTTACCTACATTACAAAATGTAGATTTTTAAGTTTGTGTTTTCGTTTTTAAAACTGATTTATTTGCTGTAATAATAAATTGAATTTTTAGAAACTGTAGTTTATTTGTAGATCGGTAATAGTTATTTGAAAAATAATACTCCTATTATAATTTTATCATTCTATTGATTAATGTACCTATTATTTGCAGGTTTCCAATTAAATTAGGTGACAAGTTAAAATGTTCTCAATGTTCAAAAATAATGATTACAACTAGTTGGTATCGACATGTGTTAACACATTCCACTATTCGTCCGTATCCTTGTAAGATTTGTGGCAAAACATTTAAAAGTCCGCGATGTTTGTCTGTACATGCACGTGTTCATACATCTACATCAAGTTATGAGTGTGATATATGCCACAAGAAAACTAAATCTTATGAAAATTTCGAAAAACATCGTCTGCAACATTCAAATGAATCGAAAAATATGTGCCAAAGTTGTAATAAAGGTTTTCAAAGTAAATTAGCATTAAGTAAACATATGAGTGAACAACATCAAATCTATCAATTTGTATGTCCTGTTTGTAAGGAAGTTTTCCAAAATACCTACCGATTAAAACTGCATATGAAACAACAACATCAGAAACAAGTTTACAGATCTATATGTATAATATGCAATAACAAATATGCAGCATTAGAAAAACACATGGAAAGGATGCATAGTGAACATCGGCAAAAATTTATTTGTGATGTATGTGGAAAAGAGTTAACAACCTTTCGAAGTTTAATTGATCATAAAAATGTACATGATGGAGTCAAATCGTTTGGATGTGATAAATGCGAAAAAACATTTTCTAAAAGAAGGACATTACTAGTGCATTTAAGGACACATACTGGAGAAAAACCCTATGTGTGTAAAATTTGTGGGAAAACATTTTCACAACACTCTCCACTAACTATCCATCTGCGGACACATACCGGTGAAAAACCTTACGATTGTAATGTTTGTAATGAAAAATTCGTTAGTAAATATGCCCGTGATTGTCATCTGAAAACGAAACATCACGCAATATAAACTTGTATTTTTGTTTCAAATGTTTTTGTAATTTCTTAAATTAATAAAAATGCAATTATTCTAAGATTATAGTGTTTATATTGATTTTGAATTATTAAAAAAAACAGTAATATTGGCAATAATTAACATATTGTTTTCAGGTTTCCACTCACAATAGATGAAAATTCAGTCAAGTGTTCTGAATGTTCAAGAGTACTTGCTAAAACCTATTGGAAACAACATTTACTAGTAAAACACTCCAATATTCGTCCATATACTTGTGAAATTTGTAAAATGTCGTTTAAATCTAGTTCACATTTGAACAGACATCAACAAGTTCATGGTTCATGTGATTATGAATGCGATATATGTAAAAAGAAATTTCGACATTACCAATATGTTAAAAAACATCGTTTACTACATTTAAACAAGAATAGGAGAATGTGTCAAATTTGTGGTGAAGGTTTTCAAGTTATTCCGGAATTTCATAAACATATGGAAGAACAACACCAAGTCTCAGCATTTGGTTGTTCGATTTGTAAAAGAACATTTACCAATAATCGTTCGTTAAAAAACCATGTGAAACTACATAAAGACGAAGACGACTCTCTGTGTAAAATATGCAATAAAAGATTCGTATATTTAGAAAAACATATAAAAATCGTACATGAACAACGTGAGAAATCGATTTGTGACATATGTGGAAAGGAAATAAGCTCAAAAGAATCATTAAGAGATCATAGAAATGTTCATTTAGGTGTAAAGTCTTTTGAATGTAGTACATGTGGAAAGAAATTCGCTAAAAAGTCAACATTAGTGTCACATGTGCGAACACATACTGGTGAAAAACCGTACATTTGTTATATTTGTGGAAAGATGTTTTCACAACGAGCTCCAATGGTTATTCATGTACGAACACATACTGGTGAAAGACCATACGATTGTAATATTTGTGAAAAGAAGTTCATCAGTAAATATGCTCGTGATTGTCATCTAAAAACGAAACATCAAACAATGTGAATTTGTATTTTGGTTTCATATGTTTTTGTAATTTTTGAAATTAATAAAAATGCAGTTATTCCAGCATTATAGTATTTATGTAGATTTTGAATTATAATTAAAAAAATAGTAATATTGGCAATAATTAACATATTGTTTACAGGTTTCCAGTTACAATAGATGAAAATTCAGTAAAGTGCTCTGAATGTTCCACAATACTTGCTAAAAATAATTGGAAACAACACGCACTAAAGACACACTCCAATAATCGTCCGTATCCTTGTGAAATTTGTAAAATGTCGTTCAAAGCTCCTTCAGATTTGAAAAGACATAAAGAAGTTCATGGTTCATGTGATTATGAATGTGATATATGTAAAAAGAAATTTAGACATCCGCGCTATGTTAAAAAACATCGTTTACTACATTTAAACAAGAATAGAAGAATGTGTCAAATCTGTGGTGAAGGTTTTCAAGTTCTTCCCGAATTACGCAAACATATGGAAGAACAACATCAGATCTCACCATATGGTTGTTCTATTTGTAAAAGAACATTTGCCGGCAAACGTGCATTAAAAAACCACTTGACGGTGCATCAAGAAGAAGCAGACTCCATGTGTAAAATATGCAATAAAAGATTCGTATATTTAGAAAAGCATATAAAATTGGTACATGAAAAATGTGAAAAATCTATTTGTGACATATGTGGAAAAGAAATAAACTCAAGAAGATCTTTAAGAGATCATAGAAATGTTCATCTGGGTGTCAAGTCTCTTGAATGCGGTACATGTGGAAAGAAATTCGCTAAAAAGTCAACATTAAAGTTACATGTGCGAACACATACTGGTGAAAAACCACATATGTGTTATATTTGTGGAAAGGCGTTTTCACAACGAGCTCCAATGGTTATTCACGTACGGACACATACTGGTGAAAGACCGTACGATTGTAATATTTGTGAAAAGAAGTTCGTCAGTAAATATGCTCGTGATTGTCATCTGAACACTAAACATCACACAGTGTGAACTTGCATTTTTGTTTCATAAGTTTTTGTAATTTCTTAAATTAATAAAAATGTAATTATTCTGAAATTATAGTGTTTGTGTTGGTAGAGTTTGGATTATTGTTAAATAAAACTGTAATATTGGCAGTAATTAACATATTGTTTTCAGATTTCCAGTTACAATAGATGAAAGTTCAGTAAAGTGTTCAGAATGTTCAAGAATACTTGCTAAAAGTAATTGGAACAAACACGTACGAGTAACACATTCCTCTAATCGTCCGTATCCTTGCGAAATTTGTAAAATATCATTCAAAGCTCCTTCAGATTTGAAAAGACATAAACAAGTTCATGGCCCACGTGATTATGAATGCGATATATGTAAAAAGAAATTTAGACATCCGCACTATGTTAAAAAACATCGTTTACTACATTTAAACAAGAATAGAAGAATGTGTCAAATCTGTGGTGAAGGTTTTCAAGTTCTTCCCGAATTACGCAAACATATGGAAGAACAACATCAGATCTCACCATATGGTTGTTCTATTTGTAAAAGAACATTTGCCGGCAAACGTGCGTTAAAAAACCACTTGACGGTGCATCAAGAAGAAGCAGACTCCATGTGTAAAATATGCAATAAAAGATTCGTATATTTAGAAAAACATATAAAATTGGTACATGAAAAACGTGAAAAATCAATTTGTGACATATGTGGGAAAGAAATAAACTCAAGAAGATCTTTGAAAGATCATAGAAATGTTCATCTGGGTGTCAAGTCTCTTGAATGTGGTACATGCGGAAAGAAATTCGCTAAAAAGTCAACATTGAAGTTACATGTGCGAACACATACTGGTGAAAAACCACATATGTGTTATATTTGTGGAAAGGCGTTTTCACAACGAGCTCCAATGGTTATTCACGTACGGACACATACTGGTAAAAGACCGTACGATTGTAATATTTGTGAAAAGAAGTTCGTCAGTAAATATGCTCGTGATTGTCATCTGAACACTAAACATCACACAGTGTGAACTTGCGTTTTTGTTTCATAAGTTTTTGTAATTTCTTAAATTAATAAAAATGTAATTATTCTGAAATTATAGTGTTTGTGTTGGTAGAGTTTGAATAATTATTAAATAAAACTGTAATATTGGCAATAATTAACATATTGTTTTCAGATTTCCAGTTACAATAAATGAAAGTTCAGTAAAGTGTTCAGAATGTTCAAGAATACTTGCTAAAAGTAATTGGAACAAACACGTACGAGTAACACATTCCTCTAATCGTCCGTATCCTTGCGAAATTTGTAAAATATCATTCAAAGCTCCTTCAGATTTGAAAAGACATAAACAAGTTCATGGCCCACGTGATTATGAATGCGATATATGTAAAAAGAAATTTAGACATCCGCACTATGTTAAAAAACATCGTTTACTACATTTAAAAAAGAATAGAAGAATGTGTCAAATCTGTGGTGAAGGTTTTCAAGTTATTACCGAATTTCGAAAACATATGGAAGAACAACACCAAATCCCACCATTTGGTTGTACGATTTGTAAAAGAACATTTGCCGACAATCGTTCGTTAAGAAGCCACTTGACGCTGCATAAAGAAGAAGACGACTCTATGTGTAAAATATGCAATAAGAGATACGTATTTTTAAAAAAGCATATAAGAATGATACATGAAAAATGTGAGAAATCGATTTGTGACATATGCGGAAAAGAAGTAAGCTCAAAAGAATCATTAAAAGATCATAGAAA
>JAZBHA010000279.1:48405-87325 GCA_037464855.1 Iselma pallidipennis | reverse complement strand
AATTATATAAATAAATAAAAGACCGATATTTGTTGAAGAAAATCAATAATAAACATATTGGCGACAATATAAAAACAAATTTTGGGCAAAAAGGGCTTACTTGTGAATGATGACCACATTGTTGTTGTTTTGGCTGTTTTTTGTTCCGGTCTCGAGTGGACACTTCCAAATCTGACAAAATTACGTACTGCAATGCACTACTGACACTTCTATACAACACTATACCACACACAACAACACTAATAATAATAATAATAGTAATAATAATATAGGAAAAACAAACTGCGCTCTTTTCTAATAAAAAGCCACCAATAATCCGACTGACTGGAAACCTCTCTTGATCCTCTCGTTCTGATTCGTGTCTCGCACAAAATCGTACAGTATTGTGCGCTCTTCTATTTAAATTCTTTTCTATTATTTTTTCAAAAAATTCTTATCATTATCGATTTTCTAAATTTTTTTTCTGGAAACTGGAAATTGGAATTTCAAGGAGACTATCCTACAAAAGAGACTCATATTCGATGGAATTCAGATCAAAGTCATCGTCCACAAGGATACATCAAGTCTTCTCCCCACTCATTGTAAAATTTGGCCAATCATAGTAAAGGATAGAGATGGAAACTGGTGGTAGGAATGATGATTTATAGCTTTGTGGGTGGAACAGGCAAGTCGACGAGGATTACGAAGATGACAATGACGATGACTTTGGCCTGAATCCCAACGACTGTTATTATTATCATTAATATTGATAATACGTCATTTTATTTACAATAAAACTTCTATAAAGATCTTCATAAAAAGTGTAACGATTTGAATCTGCTTATAGTGAACAACTGTCCTCTTGAATTCCTTTATAAGCGAATTTCTATTCAACAATTCCCTTATCTCTCATTAGTGTATTGATATGATTCTGGACACTATTATAATATTTCATTTTAATAATATTCTCTTTAGCCTTTTCGATGTTATTATCGTGAAAACACATTTTTATATCTAATTCGATTTTTTTCAACATTTCCCGATTCTTCTTGTTTAAAGTAATTAATTTCTCTTCATTATCAGCATTTTCCACCTAAAATTGTTAAAAATATCACATACTTGTTTCAATATTGAAATCAGGGACGGACAGTGCTTTTGCTGGCCTCGAATTAAAAATAGTTTGGGGGTCCTAACAGAAACGATACAAATTTAGGTTTTTTTTCCATTTTGGGGCCTCAATTACGATCCGTCCCTGATTGAAATCATCTACTTCTTCATTTAATTCCATGATTTCCATTAGAAATTCAGGATTATCAACTTTTTGATCTTCATGGATTCTTTGGCCTTTTAAAGCTAATAGATGTATTGCACGTTTCAGGGGTGATTGTAACGTATCGTAAGCTTTATTAATCAATGAGGAGAATTCTTCAGAAATCTGTCTCTCTTGATTTGACCTGAAAATTGTTGATTGTAAGACTATGATTTACGAGCTGGAGATAGATTTACTTATTACTGAATTTATCCGGATGTAATATACCTTGCATTTTACGATATTTCTGTGTCAATTCTTTCCCATCAATATCAAAATCTTCATTGAATTCTAATATTTTAAAATAATTCCGTTTTTCTTGTGGTTCTTGTAGAATATTGCATTGTTCACAAAATAATTCAGCAATATTTTTACGTTCTATACCACATTGCCAACATTTTATTATTACTGTTTTTTGATGTTTCTGTATCCAACGTTTTGTATTCTTATCAATATTAGTAAATTTGAGGTTATGTTGATTTATATTTTTTATCAATTTTAAATTATAATAATTACGTTGTAATGAATATTGTTGTAATCTGATACCGTATTGTAGACAACGTACAAATATTGACGACATTTTACTGAAAAATAAACAAATTATTAATAATACTTATACAGGAAAAATTTGAGGTTATGTGTCAAATACTTATTCAAAATCTTGTATTTATCAACAATTCTTTAAATATATAACAATTTTAAGTATTGATAACATTGAAGGATATCAATATTGTTGTATATTTCTAATATAATCGTTGAATTTTTGATAACAAAATTTAACGTGTTTGAGGAGCTACAATTAATGTCAAGATAACCTATATTTTCAGCCCGTTGTTTATTTTTTTCAAAATCCTGAATGATAATGACTTTTTTTATAATAAAATTGGTCGAAAATACAATTTTAATGTGGAATATTATTGAAAATTCGATAGATTTTCGAAAATTAAAGCCAAAAAAGCTAATTTTGTCTCTTGTAGATTTAGTTCAAATGTTTATCGATAGATGGCAGTTGTCTTTGTATTGTTTACAGTCGCCATATTGATTGAATGTGCTCAAATTATTACCAGTTATAATAATAATAAATTTCTATTACTTATAATAATTATTTTAAATTAAATTAAATTAATTAATTAATTAATTAACCGGTTAATTATTTGTTAATTAATTATAAAACAACAGTAAAAAATGAATTGTCTTATACCTAGTTGTAAAAAATCCGTATCCATCGGTATACCATTCCCTAAAGATCCAACATTAAAATATAAATGGATGGAAATATTACAGATTTGTGATGAACCACCACCAAATAGTGTGATTTGTTTAAATCATTTCCAGAAAAATCAAGAACTTTATGAAGATTCAGGTAAAAAAATTTGAAAATTATCAAATGATCAAAAATCTCCCAAAGTACCGAATCGATATATTAACTTCTACAATAGAATAGTAGTTCATTTGTACCAAGCAATTTTTTTTCAATTTTGAACTAATTTTTCCAAAAATTTTCCAGTTATTGATGTGGAAAATCTGATAAAAACCCTACCACCATCATCAGAAACGTCCAAGAAAATCGAGAAAACCAAAGAAATTAATTGTTAGTATTTTTACAAAAAATTTTATTTTACAATAATTATAATTATATAATATGATAAACATTTTTTTTAGGTTGTCGATTATGTATGGATAAGAAATGCATACAAACAAGTATTTTTGAATATCATAATAATTCAACAATAGCCCAATTGATAATGAATTATATGCCACAAATTAAAGTAGGTCATTTGTAACACTATTTATCTACAGGCCGTCCCACCGTGTGTCACCTTGTTGGCGATTACCGCTTAAGGTGGGTTCTCACTGTTTTGAGTGAATCAGTTCGGTAAATGAATCATAAAAAATGACACACTGTGGGACGCTTGAATATATGACCATTAGCTGATAACGTATTCTTTGTTTTTAGATCTCCAAAACTGACCTGTTATCAAAGACAATTTGTGTGAAATGTTTAAATCGATTATTAGATTTTCATAAATTTTCAATGAATTGTATTAAAAATAATGAAATACAAAAGAAATTCTCCAGTAAACGGAAACTAGAAGTAACAGAAAGTAATCAAAAGAATTTGAAAAAATCGAAAAATATTAATATAAAATTTGAACAAGTTGAAGCTGAATTATTGAAAGTATTAGATGAGACTTTATCGAATGAAATAAAGAATTCCGATAATATAATAATTGAAGTTGAAAGTGATGATGAACAACAACAACAGCAACACCAACAACAAGATGATAACAATACAGAATCAATAGGAATTGAATCATCAATCAATATTGAACGTTCAAATTATGAAATCATTAAAGATCTCTACGATACTGAATTCTGTTTAGTTGATGATTATATTTTTACGTTTCAATTGAAAAAAGGCAATTGTCGAAATATAAAATGTTTAACACCGAAATGTCCATCGATTGGTATTCAGAATTTATTGAATAATAATGAGATTATCATTAAAATTAATCATAATCATCCAATACCAACGAAATTTGAAATCAAAAAATCGATCATATTTTATATAATGCGTAAGAAAATGTTGAATGATAATAAAATATTAAATATACGTAATATATATGAAGAGATCTGTACAAAAGATCCAGAAATACGTAATATTATACCATTAAAAACAATTATCAATCATATATGTTCATATAAATTCATATTGAAAATACCAACAATTACAACATTTAATCAATTTTTTGATTTAATTGAAGATGATTGTTTACAAAAATTACATTTTACACAAAATAATCAACAATTTTATCAAGAGAAATTTATGACCAATGATGGGAAATATCAAGCGATTATTTTTGCTAATTGTGAAACAATTAAGAGATTCTCAAATTGTAAAATTATGTATGTTGATTCATCATTCAAGATTGATACAAATGAGAATTTCAAATATCAACTAGTCACCGTTCTAGTCTGGATTGATGATAGTGTAAGTTGAAATCTACCATTCGTTTAACAATAAGCATTCATTTTTTATGAATCATTTTTGATGAAACACATGAATCTTGGCTTTGACGCTTCATTTTGTATGAGTCAAAATGGATTCACACGTAATGATCATGTAAAATGAACAAAAGTTTAACTGCCTTTCAGTTTTTAATCAAGTAATAAATGACGTTCAGTAGGAATCAAGCAAAGATTCACATGTTTCACAATTTGATCGTTTTGGTAAATGAATCAGTTTAGTTTTGACCAATGAATCATTGAAAATGAATAGTAATGTAGATACACATTATGAAACGAGCAGAATTTGGTCGATTTACTTATAAAAATCCTGTTTTGGAAATCTACCACTCGTTTGTTGACGAACATCTACATTACTTGCACGTAAACAAAGTAATAGTTTTATGGATAGACGTGTTTTCACAAATTTGATTGGTAGAAACAATCATTCATTTTTTGTGAATCATTTTCCGTGAATTTGCTCTGACACTTCATTTTGTATGAGTCAAAGATCATTGTCAGTAATGATCATGCAAAATGAACAAAAGTAGAACTCCGTTTCAGTTTTCAGTCAAGCCATAAATGACATTCAGTATGAATGAAGCAAAGATTCACATGTTTCACAACTTAATCATTTTGGTAAATGAATCAGTTTAATTTACCGTTTTGTATGTTGATTTTGACCAATGAATCATTGAAAATGAATAGTAATGTAGATATACGTTATGAAACGGGTAGAATTTGGTCGATTTATTTAAAAAAATCCAGTTTTTGGTGTCTACTACTCATGTCCTGACGTGTCTCTACATTAAGCATTCATTTTTTATGAATCATTTTCCGTGAAATACGCGAATTTTTGCTCTGACACTTCATTTTGTATGAGTCAATGTGGATTTTACACGTATCATTGTCAGTAATGATCATTTAAAGTGAACAGAAGTGGAACTCCGTTTCAGTTTTCAGTCAAAGCCATAAATGACGTTTAGTATGAATGAAGCAAAGGCTCACATGTTTCATAACATGATCATTTTGGTAAATGAATCAGTTTAGTTTACCGTTTCGTATGTTGATTTTGAACAATGAATCATTGAAAATGAATAGCAATATTGATATACATTATGAAAGGGGTAGAAATTAGTCCATTTATTTTGGAACAGTTCCTGTTTTTGAAATCTTCCACTCGTTTCTTGACGTGCATCTACATTACTTACACGTAAACAAAGTAGTAGTTTTGTGGATGTGAATGTGGATATGGATTGGTAGAAACAAGCATTCATTTTTTGTGAATCATTTTTCATGAAACATGTGAATCTTTGCTGCGATGCTTCATTATTTATGAGTTGAGGTAATGATCATGTAAATGAACAAACATAGACTCCGTTTCAGTTTTCAATCAAGTCATAAATGACGTTCAGTATGAATAAAGCAAAGGTTCACATGTTCACTAAAAATGAACACTAATACATTATGAAACGGGTAGAATTTGGTCGATTTATTTTTAAACAAAATCACTGTTTTTTTTTCAGTATTACCCAATTATGTTTGCTGTAATCAATCGAAAATCTCAAGAACTTTACCGAATGATTTTCAATTATTTACACAATGATTTGGCACCGGATTTACGTCCTGAAGAGATAATCACCGATTATGAAGCCACATTATATTATGCATTAGGTGAAGTTTATTCAAATTCAAATATTGGTGGTTCAGTATTCTATTATACACAGAATTTGTATAAAAAAATCTGTTCATTGAATTTGTCACAAGATTTAGAAACAAATTCGTATATACGTAATATCTATCATATGTTATTAATGTTACCATTATTACCAGTCAACACAATCCATGATGGTTTAAAAAATCTTGAACAACAAGCAAATGAATTAAATTTATCCAATAAATTACAATCAATATTTGATTATATTAAAGAACAATGGATCAGTAATGTAACACCCGAATTATTTTGTGTACATCGTTTAGAGAATCGAATTAATGAGAATGTTATAGCACCATTTAAGAAATTACGTGATTTCCTTATGTTAACAAAAGGTAAAACACAAAAACAACCAATTAATCTAATAATAATTATAGAGAAATTAATTGAATTAGAACATTTCTTAAGAGAAATCTATGATCAACCAGTTAAACGTTCATTTGCACGTGATCTAAGTAGTACACAGAAAAAGAATGTTATCAAAGCATGGCAATTTATTGAAAATCATCCAAAAATTAATATAAATCATTTTTTTACAAAAGTTCTCGGTTATATTAAATGTATGGAGAATCAATTATGGATATGGGGATTCTATCGTTATAATCCTAATCATAATGATCATGATTGTAATGATGATCATAATGATGATGATGAATTGATTAGTGCTGCAAATTTCTCAATTATATCAACAAATAATGAAATCAATACTAGCGAGGCTAATGATTATGTTTATCCAGTTGATAATGTTGTTATGGATGTTATTATAGGACAAAATAATGAATTACTATTGAAAAATGTTAATCATTATGAAATTAAAAAGACTGATCATAGTGAAAATGCATTTCAAGATACGTACATTGATTATGTGAACAAAGATGCATAATAAAAATAATAATACAATTAGAAATGGTTTTTTTTTCATTTCTAGAATTAGTGTGAACCTACCATTAATCGTATTTCTAATGTGAACGCTACCTTACATTTGGGTGGGCTAGTTAGTGTGAAGCCGGCCTTATTTTTGACAGGTGGGTGAGTCATTTTTTAAAGATGGCGTCATCTGACAGATAGCATAAATGTCATCAGTAGTAATAAGAAAATTCCGAAGTTTTCCAACAAAAAAAACAATGAATTTGTAATATTTTTGCAAATTGTTCAATAAAAGACTATTAATTAATTAAATAAATTGAGAAAATATGGTCCAAATTGAATTTATTAAATCGGAATATCCATTACATTGGCTAGTATGGAATAATGACTATAAACAGTTGGATTTACTATTAAAAGAACCAGAGGTAATTTTATTTCAATTAACAATAATTTGGGTAAATCTGGGAATACACACTAGCCATCAGAATGTGTGCAAGCAAGAGATTCTCCGTTAGAATTGTTGTACCCCCATTCTCCGGCACTGGAGTCTTGGGGTGGCAGCCAGTCTCCCTTTCTCCCCTTTTAAGTTAATAATTGAACAATATCTGACGGCTAGACTCCTGTAAAGGGTGCACTGTATTGTAAAGGAGCGTTCCCATTTGTCCCCCTGAGATAGCCGGGGATTCCCGCAAAAAAATTGATTATTCAATGAATTTCTGTTAACAGCATGATAAGGAGAAGAGAGATAATCATAGTCGTACCCCATTAATGTTAGCTGTAACATTGGGTCATTTAGAATCTGTACGGACTTTATTGAATCATGAAGCTAATGTGAATTGTGAAAATTCAGATGGATGGACCGGTATTTGTTGGATTTCTCGTTTTTTTCTCGTATAATTATAAATTTTAAATTGTTGTAGTTGTTCAAGAAGCTGTAGCTACTGGTGATCCAGAAATATTACAATTAATATTAGAACGACGTGATTTTCAACGTTATTCAAATCGTATGGCTGGTATACCGGAATTATTACAACGTTTAAAAGAAGCACCCGATTTTTATGTTGAAATGAAATGGGAATTTACCAGCTGGGGTAAATTAATTAATAATAGCCTAGACATGCATCAGACTTAATTATAATTAGCGCCCGCTCAGCGTATTTGATATCCTTGTCTGTCTTATGTTACATTTGATACTGTCGATAAGTGATCCGTAGTTTGCTTAATCATAATTAAATCCTGTCGTGTGTCTAGGCTCTTACAATTGTAAAAAAAATCGATTGAAAATATTTTTTATTATTTTAGTCCCTCTAGTTTCACGAATGTGTCCAAGTGATACTTATAAAGTTTATAAACAAGGTGCAAATGTACGAATCGATACGACTTTATTAGGTTTCGATCATACAAGTTGGCAAAGGGGCAATCGAAGTTATATCTTCCAAGGACAGAGTAAGTTAATCTATTCGATTTTATTATATTATAGGAAAGTTCGGTTATAACGAATTTCACGAGAACTTGCAAATTGATTTGTAATAACCGTTCGTAATCTCCGTAACATTGAAAAAATATGTACCGTTTTGTAGGAATGAAAGAGTTTAAAGTTTTGGCAGGTGGCTCTATGATTCATAATAGATTCATTTTCCAAACTGACCATATTATGAATCGTGTAGATAGAATGGAGTTTAACTTTTGTTCATTTTATTCAATCTTTACTGAAATGATACATGTGAAACGAACTGATTTTAATTTTCATTTCCATTTTCATTCATCCAAAATGAATCATCATTCGTAATGAAGCGTCGTCACCCAGATTTTGCTTCATTTATTTGCGTTATTTGCGACTTGAATGAAAAGTGAAATGGAGTTCTCATTTTGTTCATTTTGCCTCATCATTATTGAAGTATGCTGGAAAAAATGAATTGTGAGAACTAGTGTAAACGTGTTGATCTTCATTTTCATTCAACATGATTCATGAAAAATGAACCATTCAACATCAAGTGTCGTCAGGCTCTGACGCTTCATAATAAATGATTCATTTTTCAAAATGATCATGTCACATTGTCAGACTATTTATGACTGTTACTGAAAATGAAATGTGAGAACTACTTGTGAATGAATTGATTTTCACTCGACTTGATTCATAAAAAATGAATCATTCTCTTAAAAGCATCAAAACCCAGATTTTGCTTCATTTATATGGAACATCATTTGTAAGTTCTCCTCGTTCGGTATATCCGTTTTTGCTTTGGTTGTGAATTCGTTATAACCGAATTTTAGTGTGTTCACTTTAGTTTTTTTTTTTTTAATAATTTGGGATCTTTTAATGGGAATTATGTGCAGCTTTCAAAATATGTCGAGCAATTAAAGGCAACAAAAACTATATTTTTACATTGAATCAAATTGGTAAACTGTTATTGCTAGACTGGATTGCTTATTTTTTGTTGTTTTGTGTAATTTTTTTGTAATTGCTAATAATAATGAATAGGTGATGGTGCTACAATGATGGAAATCGACCATGATCTTCATCAAGTCTATTGTGAACAAATGCGTACACCAGATGAAGCTCTTGGTATTTTATTACCAACAGAAGAGTCAATTTCTCAACGTTTAACAACACCTATTGTTACAACATATATTGATACAGATAAAATTAGTTTTGAAAGGTAGTCTCTTTTATACACATAGGCTTGACACACGGCGAAGCTAAATGATCATTATTTAAGAAGAATACGTGTGACACACAGCAGAAAGTCAACTATCATTAAAGTTATTGCTTGCTGTGCATTTTTTAAGTAACTACGCACTTTCTGGTTTAACGGTCCAAGGTGTAATAATGATTGAACGTTAAATGATCATTTAACTTCGCCGTGTGTCGAGGCTATTAGATTTTCTTCTTAGAATTTATTGCAATAATTCTATTTTTTTTTCAATTTTGTAGGAATAAAGCTGGTGTATGGGGTTGGCGTTCTGATAAAAGTGAATCAATAAATGGTCATCATTGTAAAGTATTTAGTGCTTCCAATGTTGAATTAATAACAAAAACACGTACTGAACATTTAACTGAAACAGATAAAGCACGTAGTCGTACCAGTAAAACACCATTACAGAATTTCTTAGGTATTGCTGAAGTTGAAGAGAATCATCAACAACAACCAACAACAACAACAGCAATAGCAACAGCAACAACCCCAAGTGCAACAACAACAAATGATCTAAATCATGTATTATCATCATCATGTAATCCATGTAATTTAACACCGGAAGAGTATTTTGATAAAAATGCCAATTTAAATGGACGTGATATTGGTAGACCAAAAGAAATTAATATTAAAATACAAAAATTTAAAGCAAACTTATGGTTATGTGAACAATATCCATTATCATTACCGGAACAAATATTACCAATTGTTGATTTAATGGCAATTTCTAGTTCACATTTTGCTAAATTAAAGGATTTCATACAGATGCAATTACCATCAGGATTTCCTGTAAAAATTGGTAAAAATCCACTACAATAAAGGATAATTTACACATAGGGTACTATAGATCGCTCAGTACTCTATGTGGAAATTATCCTTAAAATACCAAAACCCTTAAAAGTTGATTTTTTTCCATAGAAATTCCATTATTCCATGTACTCAATGCTAGGATAACATTTGGTAATATCTTTGGAATTGATGAAGATATACCACATGTCCATCGTATACAAGAAGAGGATCGTTTAACGTGCGTTTTAGATGATTGTATCTTCCAATGTCCAGCAGGATATTCTCAGATTGGTAATGGTAATAGATAACTATTTGTTTTTTTTTCTGGTTTTATCAAAAAATCACGGTTTTTTGGGTAAATCGGACAATCAAACAATCGACGTTTCGCCTTTGTTCGTGGCTTCTTCAGGGCTGCAAGAAAAAAACTAGTCTGTTTGTTTGATTGTCCTATTTACCCAGTATAAGTCAAACAGGATGGTTGATTCAAATACTGATTCAATCTCGTTTTGTTTTTTTTTTTCATTAAAAAAACCTACAATTTATCAAAACAAAATAGTAATTTTTTGAATTGTTTACAGCAGGAATTGATAGTCGCCGTCAATTTAGTATGGAAGAAGAAGATGATTTATTACAATTTGCAATACAACAGAGTTTAATTGATGCTGGTACTGAGAAAGAAGAGGTCGATATATGGGAAGCTTTGAAAGCTCAAAAACCATCACGTCCAACAACGCCTAATTTAATTGGTGAAGAAGAACGACAATTACAGAGGTACTTCAACGATTGATCCTTAAAATCCCATTGTAATTAATTCTCTTAAAATTTCAAGCCATTAAAACAATCTAGACTCCTAGTTATTGTGCTTTTTTTGGTTTGTTTGTAGAGCTATCCAAGCTAGTTTAGAGTTTTATCAACAACAATCTAGTGATGGTCGTGATGGTAATCATATAGAGGTTGGTGGTGCTAGTCCGGATTTAGATTCTGATCTACATATGGCATTGATGTTATCCGAACAGGAATGTAAGAAACAGGAACAACAACGTTTACAAGAAGAGAAGATTTTGCAGGAGATTCTGGAATTATCGTTGACTGAAAAATAATTTTTGTGTGAAGAAGGAAAGAAAAAACAGGAAACAACCAACAAATAAAACTAAAGTGATACATTTTTCTATTTATAAACGAAATTTTAGGAATTAAACAAAAATATATATGGCACTCTACTACAATAGACACTGCCTATTTTGGCTTAAAAAACAATATCTCGTCTTTTTTAAAATATTCTTAATTGGTTTTTAGACTGACCATCAATAATGAATGGTTCTATTTAAATAATGAAAATAATAAATATTTATGTAATTATTCGAAAAGATTATTAGTTCCTATTATATAGTTTTAATTATTATTGTTGAAGAATATTTATTATTTAATCAAATTCTATATATGGTATGGCCCCCATGGTGTTATAATGAATTTAAGACGTGACTTTAACTGGTAAAGTCACATTCTAAGTCAAATGTATTTGAATAGTCGGGCGAAACTGTGGACTTAGACTGTGACTTTACTTGCGTAAAAAATTCATGACACTGTGGTCCATGGTATTTTTATTAATTATTTGGGAATTTTGTGTTAACATAAATTCTTGTAAATAATCTTTTTCTTCCTTTAAGGATTTAAACAAAAAAAAAATATGAGAAAAGATTCGATTAATTTGCAAAGATTTAATCAGAAATAAAAATACATCCAGTATTAATACATAATTTTTACTAAATTATAACAGCTATCCCACTAATTGACTATTCATAATAAATGATTCATTCTACATGAATCAGATTAAATGAAAACTAACATAACAATGGTATTATAATTAAAATCTATGATATGTTCACTCGTCCAGGTTTTATGCAATTTAATACGTTCCATAACACTTTCATGGCGAATATGAATCATAAAAAATGAATAACGGGAACCCAACTTAATGCCCGAATCAGAATTCTGTTCCACTTTTTGTAGAGACGTTCATAATGCATGAAACGAAAGTTGGGTTTTTATTATTCATTTTTTATGAACCATTTGCATAAATGAACACATCGTGAAATAGCATTAGCTACTGAAATGATTCATGACGTCAGAAAGTGAATCACTAAAAATGAATAATGAGAATTCAACTTAATGCATAATGAATAAACAGCTCCAATTCTAATTTGTTTCCTAATTATT
The DNA here is from genome assembly GCA_037464855.1 of Iselma pallidipennis. Lineage (NCBI taxonomy): Eukaryota > Metazoa > Arthropoda > Insecta > Coleoptera > Meloidae > Iselma > Iselma pallidipennis. Next base: position 74,748 of record JAZBHA010000279.1, on the reverse strand, counting down.
ATTACTATGAATGAAAGTACGAGTTTCATTTTCCGTTTCATTTTTTATGCAAGCAAAAAATTTATAATGTAAGAAACAGTGGTTGACACGTTCTATAGCATTTTCATTGCGTATATGAATCATAAAAAATGAATAAATAGGAATCCAGCTTAATGAACAATAATTGAACACTCACGTTTCACTTTATTTGCATTTTACAATTACGATTAAGTACTATGAACAAAATCAGAATTCCGTTCCATTTTGTATGAAAGCAATCAGTGTCATTCATAATGCCTGAAACATAAGTTAGTTTCGCATTCATTTTTTATGAACGATTTGTTTGAATGAGCACATCATGAAGCGTGTAAATCTGCATTAATTACTGAAGTTATCCATGACTTCTTCACTTCAGAAAGTGAATCACTAAAAATGAATATAAATATATAAATGTATGAAAGAGTGGTTGACACGTTCTATAACATTTTAATTGCAAATATGAATCATGAAAAATGAATAATAGGAATCCAACCTAATGTACAATGATTGAAGACTCATTTTTCAATTACGAATAGGTGCTATGAACAAAAGTATAATTCAATTTCACTTTTATACATAGAAGCAACCAGTCGTTCATAATGCATGAAACGGAAGTTGGGTTCTCATTATTCATTTTTTATGTACTATCTGCCTAAGTGAACACATCATGAATTTTTTATTAATTACTGAAATAATTCATGACTTCGGAAAGTGAATCACTAAAAATGAATTATGAGAATTCAACTAATTCAATTAAGAAACAGTTTCAACTCTAATTTGTGTCCCAATGATTATTATTATGAATGAAAGTACGAGTTTCCTTTCATTTTTTATGCAAGCAAACAATGGTTGACACGTTTCCTAAGATGTTCATTTTTGATGAATATGATTATGGTAAAATCTGCAAGGTACCTAAAAATTCAAATTTAGCGCCTCAAGGGTGGGTGTCAAAAAATTTGACAGACTTTTGACAGCTGTCAAAAAAAATTGACAGTTGTCAAAATAATTAACAAAATTAGAGCAAACAAAGTGCAGAGATGAAAAAAACATGTTAGAAACCAAAAATTTCAATAATATTACGAAATTATAGTGTCAAATCATAGAAATAAGACTAATTTAGACAAATCATTAAAAATTAAAAAAAACGACCCACCCAAAATGTTTCGTAGTAGAAGTTGGTTTGGGGGTGGTTGGGGCCGCCCTAAGAATCCACATTCATTAGAACATTTAAAATATTTATATAACGTCTTATCACGTAATCAAACCGTATCAGAACATAATCGTGGACTATTAGTGGAAACATTACGTTCAATTGCTGAGATTTTAATATGGGGTGATCAGAACGATTCATCAGTTTTTGAGTAAAAAAACATAACCTTAAAATTAATAATTTTTTTACTTAATAAATAAAATTGCAGCTTTTTCCTAGAGAAGAATATGTTATCATTTTTTTTACGTATAATGAGACAACGCAGTGGTGGTTCTAGTTATGTTTGTGTACAATTATTACAAACATTAAATATATTATTTGAAAATATCCGGAATGAAACATCATTATGTAAATGATTTTTCATAAAATTATATTTAATTTACTTGATTTATAATCATTTTTTTAGATTATCTTCTATCCAATAATCATGTTAATTCAATTATTGTACATAAATTTGATTTTTCCGATGAAGAAGTGATGGCATATTATATATCATTTTTAAAAACATTGAGTCTAAAATTAAATGGACATACAATTCATTTCTTCTACAACGAAGTATTTCTCATTTAAAAACCCTTTAATTAATTATTATTATAATTATTATAAATTTTAGCATACAAATGATTTTCCATTATACACAGAAGCGATAAAATTCTTCAATCATCCAGAATCAATGGTACGAATTGCTGTACGTACATTAACATTAAATGTATATAGAGTTGATGATGCTAGTATGTTGACATTTATACGTGACCGTACAGCTGCACCGTATTTCTCGAATATTGTCTGGTTTATTGGGAAACATATCCAGGAATTAGATGCATGCGTCCGGAACGATGCCGAGTATATTTCTATCGAAATATTATAGTAAAACTCGCTTATAACGAATTCACAACCAGAGCTTTAAAACGTTTATAACGAATGAAGGGGACTCACAAATGATGTTCAATATAAATGAGGCAAAATCTGGGTTCTGATGCTTTTTATTCCTTAATGATTCATTTTGTATGAATCAAGTCGAATGAAAATGAAAATCAATTCCTTCATTAAAAGTAGAACTCAGTTTCACTTGAAATTTGGGCCACAAATGATATGATCATTTAAGAAAATGAATCATTCAATATGAAACGTCAGAACTCCACTTAAAGCTTCATATTTTATTATTCATTTTGCATGTGTCAGGTTGATTGAAAATATAAAATGAAGATCAATTTGTTCACATATAATATGAATTCATTTTGTTGGCAATGATTGGATAAAATGAACGATAGTTTCATTTTTAGTTTCAATCACAAATGGTCTTAAATACGACTGAAGCAAAGACTCACACAATTCATCGTATGATCATTTAAGAAAATGAATCATTCAATATGAAACATCAGAATTCCACTTAAAGCTGAGTTTTAATGCTTCATATTTTATGATTCATTTTGCATGTGTCAAGTTGATTGAAAATGAAAGTGAATTCGTTCATTTATACAAAAGTAGAACTCTGTTTCACTTGTAGTGATCTTGAATATGATTGAAGCAAAGATTCACACAATTCATCGTATGATCATTTAAGTAAATGAATCATTTAATATGAAACGTCAGAAGTTCACTTAAAAATGGGTTCTAACGCTTCATATTCTATGATTCATTTTGTATGGGTCAAGTTGATTGAAAATGAAGATCAATTCATTTTGTTGGCATAAGTAATGATTGATTAAAATGAGACAAAGTTTCATTTTTAGTTTCAGTCACAAAAACTGATCTTCATTATGACGATTCATAACATAATCAGTTTGGAAGATGAAAGCGCTTACGGATATAACAAATAACGGTTATTACAAACAAATTTGTGGGGGCCACGTGGAATTCGTTATAACCGAGTTTTACTGTATTTATTGTAATTTTTTTAAATAAATTTTGTGTTGTAGCCATCAATCACAGAATCGTCTAGCTGATCTAGTTGCTGAACATCTTGATCATCTCCATTATATCAACGATATATTATGTTTAAATATAATTGATCTAAATCAAGTTTTAACAGATCATTTATTACATAAATTATTAATACCATTATATATTTATTCATTAACAACAACAACAACAACAACAACAACAATAACAACAATGAAAAAATTAACAATCGATACACAAAATATAGTGAAAACAATTAATCAGAAATTAAATTTTAATGAAACAACAAATAATGATAATATAATATCATCAAGTGGAAAAGTATCATGTGTTGTTGCATTATTTCTATTATCACAAGTATTTTTGATATTATCACATACACCATTAGTACAAACATTAGCATGGATTATATTAAAAACTGATCGTTCTATATTTGATAAAGGTATTGATAAATTAATGGAATTCTATGAGAATCATATTGATAAAAAATCGGATAGTGATGGTAATAATGATGATGATATTGGTGCAACTGGATTAGATATAAATTGTGAACAACAACAAAATATTACAGATGAGGAAAAACAACGACTAGTTGCTGTTACAACAACAACATCAACAACAATAACGACAACACGACCAGAAAATGATAATAATTTAATAATGGAGAGACCATTTTTAGAAACTGTCTATAATGCATTGGATTGTAGTGAAAATGATTATGCAGCTCTATTTGCATTATGTTTATTGTATGCAATGGCAGACAATAAAGGTTTGTAGCGAAACCGATCGACCGATGACCGAAACCGGTCATATTAGGTCTGTTCCATCAAGAATCCAAAACTATCAGTCATGCGCAAATGGGTTAAAAACGCTCAAACTAGACTATCTGCGCATGCCTCAGACTGTTTCGGACTTTTCTGATAGTTTTGGATTCTTGATGGAACAGATCTATTATTATTAAAGTAATTTTTACAGGTATTACACCGGATATTATCGAACAAGTTTTACGACCGAAAAAAACGTTTATAACGAAATCAACATCACGTGATATCCGTTATACATATAACGTACAATTAGTTGATAAAATTCTATATATTGTTCTATTATCATGTCAACCATCATGTCGTGTACGATTAGTAACATTAGATTTATCATTGAAATTGTTGACCCAGTTGGTTATGGCTGATGGTAAAAGTGTTCTATTAGAACAACATCGACAAATTATTGAATCAGCTAAACAACAAAGTACAGCATTATTAAGGAATTTTTATAAAAGTGAAGAGATTTTTTTGGATATGTTCGAACATGAATATTGTGATATGACGAAATGTTCATTGAATGTTGAATGGTTGTGTATGGATAGTGCAATATTATTACCACCAACTGGTACACCAATGACTGGTATTGATTTTACGAAACGACTACCATGTGGTGAAGTATGTGGTGTGCAATTGAGGCAGTCCCATCCCCACTTGTTTAGAACTCCCGGTTTTGTTAGAACTCCCAGTTTTGTTAGAAGTTCATCGCGTCTTTCCATTCATAAGTCAACTAAAGGTGGACAGATAATACATCGACTGTCGAGCATGCGAAGAAGAAGATGAAACTGTGGGGCACGTGCTCTGTCAGTGCCCCAGGCTCGTCCAACTGCGTGGATCCATGCTGGGAGAGAACTGGCCTAGCATGGCAGAGGTCGCCGGCGCTCCTCTGAGCACGCTTCTGCAATATATGCAGAGTGTGGGCTGGCTTGGAGGCACTAGGTGCTGACGACTCCAGGAGGCCTGAGTGCGGAGGAGCACAAGTGGCTTCACCCTCCTTTCAAATCCAGAATCCAGAATACATCGACTGTTTATTTTACTCTGTGCCCCTTGAAAATGACGTCATGGTCTTCTAAACAACTGGGGATGGGAGCGCCCCATTTTCCGAATTATTGTTGATTATTTAACTTTTTTTCAGGTTGAAAGGGCTAGACGTGCAATTCGTGTATTTTTCCTTGTACGCAATGTAGTTTTATTATTGAATGGTGAAGTTGAGACTCAATTACCGTTGACAAATCCACAGAGTTGTGTCCAAATTGATCAAGCTTTGGATCTGAGTATATCTCGTTGTGTGTTAAAACTGCATGAATTAAACAATCGTTAAATCTTATTGCATGCTTGCAAAATTTTGATGCTTTTGGTGTGATTTTTTCTGTCTTTTAGCGATTGTTTTATTCTGCAGTCTTGTAAATTTTCACAAAAAAAAACTGATCATGATCACTTCATTTCTCTTTCAGATAATTCCGATCTAATTGCCTGTACAGTTTTATGGAAAGATGGTACAAAAATGCGTCGTTTTCTTGTTATTGATGTACTGCAATTGATTCTAGTTGAACCGGATACGAAACGTTTAGGTTGGGGTGTTGCTAAATTAGTTGGTTTTCTACAAGATATTGAAGTAACTGGTGATAAAGATGATTCTAGATGTTTACATATAACGATACATCGTCCATTATCTGGTACAACAACTAATCGTATACCATTATTAAGTGCAAAATTTGTTTTCGATGATAATATCCGTTGTATGGCAGCCAAACAACGTTTAACTAAAGGACGAATTAAAGCCCGCCAGAAAAAAATGCAACATATTGCACGTTTATTAGAAATACCGGGACAGTCAGGACCACCAAGTCCGGCATTTGTTGGTGGTGGTTTGTATTCGTCATCATCATCATCAGCACGAATACCGGGACGGGGAGCTCAGGAAACTCAACGTCATCTTCATCATAGACCATTTAGTGTGAGTAGAGGACCAGGATTTGCTACACCAAAATGGGAGAACCCATCTGGAATAGCTCATCGAGCATCACCCCATCACCACCACCACCCTCAACAACAACAAAATCGTGATGAATCCAAGAGGAAAGAAGATAGATCTGGGAAAACTTCACGGGAGTCATCAACTAGTCGGGTGAAATCTCGGGAAGGTTCACCGAGAATGCCACGACCCAGATCTGAAGAGATTCCATTAGAATTGATTAAGAAAACTAGTACGAATCCAGTGATTGATATGGCGCCGAAAATTACGATTTTACCGCGACCACAACGTAGGGAGGAGGATGATGAAATTGATGAAGAGATTTGTGAAGGTGCTACTAGTAGTTCTATTAATAAGGTGGTGGAACCGGTAATTAAAGATAGTTCGGAAGAGACGTCTTTTATTGCCAGTGAAACTAAGAAAAAGGGTAGTATTGAGACTGTATAGTAAAAGGGTAATTTTTTTTTTGTTAAAACTGTGGCAGTGGTTGTTTTATTTAAATAATAAACAAATATTGATTAATATTCGTTGTTTTTTGTTTATTTTCAATAGGATATGACGTGATTATTGTTTAGATTCCACGAAAATGTCTGTCTTTGACTTAAGTGTTTACTTAAGTAATGCCGGAGAGTACTTTGGTGCTATCTTAAGTAATCCATAAAAAGTAACATTGTTTGTCCTTTTATCATGAAACATTTTAGAAATCGAATAGATTACGTTATCGATTTTTGTCCATATATGATACACGATGAATAGAAATCCAAATAAATCGAACTAGTAACTGAAAGTGAAAGATCTAGGCCGTCAGTCAGTGTTGTTGTTGTTATTATAAGCCGATTTAGCACCAAATAAGGCAGTGAAAATCTATATAAAACTGTTATGTTGTTGTTAACTGTTGTTGCAGCATCAACAACACGTTTTAACAACCCATTTTCAACTATACGATAGACAGAGATAGATTGTATATTATGAGTCATGCAATTAGCGCACATATTTTTGCAGATGGTTAAATAATTCAAAAGGTATTTGGGTATGAAGATATTTTGCATTGTTACCGGATGAATCGTGAAACAAGTTGGCAAAAATGAAATGTGTAATGATAAGAAACACATAAAGACAGTTATATTGGGTTGAGTCATCTGTTTTTTTTTGCCTTTCCATTATTAGTTTTTAGTTAGACCCACACATATGGGTCTTTTTATGAAAACCAGGTTGGGATTAACTGAAAATTGCGACCTCGTAATATTACTTTTATTTATTTTTTTTGATTACAACATTCAGATTTTATAAAATATTTAATGAGTGGACAAAATTCTATACGTTTTTTTCTCTTGAATTGGCATAAAATTTTTAATTCATAATATTGTTTCAATTGTCTATACTTATATTATTTGGTTTATGAGAATTAAAATATGCAAATCAGCAAATTTTTTCCAAAAGGAAATGCCTAGTAATAAAATAGAGTAATAGTTTTTACTTAAAATTACTCCATTCGTTATCAATTGGAAAAATAGGTGATAATATTCAATGGTTATAGTGCTAAATAATCGAACATGAATACCTAATTTTTTTCCAAATAGATAAAATCAGTAGTGGATCTAGATCTAGACATTTGGGGGGCCCCTGAGGACTCCTGAAAACGTATATTTTTAGGTCTGTCCTTTCAGTTATGTATCGTCAAGCTTAAACTTCAGGAGATCCTGAAACTTAAGCTTCATTAGTTTCATAATAGATCTACGAAAAATGTGGAAAAACGGCCAAAAATCACGAGAAACGGCTGAAAAATAAAGAAAATCGACCGAAAACCAAGAAAAACGGCCGAAAACCACGGAACACGGTCAAAAAACGAAGAAAATCGGCACAAAAATGACGAAAAACCACCAAAAACGGCGGAAAACGAAGAAAAACAGCCGAAAAAAGGAAGAAAATCCGAGGAAAACGACCGAAAACCACAAAAAAGCGGCCATAAAGCGAAGAAAATCAACTGAAAACCTAGAAGGAATGCTCGAAAACCATGAAAAACAGCCAAAAAACGAAGAAAATCGACCAAAAAACGTAGAAGAAATGCTCGAAAACTATGAAAAACAGCCAAAAAATGAAGAAAATCTACCGAAAAAGGGAAGAAAATCCGAGAAAAACGGCCAAAAACCACAAAAGACGGCTAAAAAACGAAGAAAACTGGCTATAAAACGACTAAAAACGACCGAAACACCTAGAAAAAATGATCGAAAACCGTGAAAAGCGCCCAAAAAACGAAGAAAATTGACCGAAAAACCTAGAAGAAATGCTCGAAAACCATGAAAAACAGCCAAAAAACGAGCAAAATCGGTTCAGAAACGACGAAAAACGGCGTTGATCACCTGATTGTTCTTATCAGTTTACTAATTTCCGTTTCAGAGCGTGCCTACACTAGATTTTTCTTCTGCCAACTTCTTTCTCTCTCTTTCTATTAAAGAGCAGGACCATAGTTTCCTCTTCCTCTTTATTTTTAGAAAGAGAGAGAGAGAAGGCAAAATGTCAGCGTCCAAGAATCTCCCTTAAATAATTATGATTCTAGTGAAAGATTCCTCACCAGAGCAAGGCTATCACAGTAAGGGTAACACCTGGAAATTTAGGGGTAGCGTCTGTGAACGAATATCCAAAAATACTCGAAAAATAAGTCTCCTAAGGGTGGTTGAGTTAACCGGTTTAGTATAACTCTCTAACTACCGCTCTGGACTCGTCATTTATGTGTCTGGTTCTGAAATATCGTTATCTAATCACTAATAAAATAAAGTGCCATCAAAATTGATTGATTGATTCATGAATCATGAATGATATCTTCGTAATTTGTCACTTTTCTTCTTACTGGCAATAAATCATTATTGCATACTGTTTATTGGGGAGAGGCAAAGCTTGGTCCAGACTAACAAAATAATGTTTAGAATTTCCAGCTTCTTGATTATTTAATTATTAGTCAGGGATGGGACCTTGCTCAGAAGGAAACTTCAGAGGCCCCTGTATAGCTTCATTAGCACCAATTACGACCCGCCCCTGATTAGAATTAAAATCTAAGAATCAGTTTCACCAGCCTCAATTAAATCTAGCTGGTAATTGTCATTGGTGCAACCCGTTTTAAGTCAATTAAATTAAAGCTACATGTAAATCCTCTAGTAAAAAACCCCAAAAATTTTACAATGATTTATGGTTAGAATGTTAAAATAACAATAATAATTTCTAACAAGTTTAACGTCCGCAAAACAATGATGTCATCTTTTTATATCGTTTTTTTAAAATACACCAATTACGTTATTTCACCGCAAAAAACTATCCAATCGAATAACATGCTTTTTGAAAACACCCGGTATATAAATATGGCCTTATCTTAACCATAAGCGCCCTAATAAACCCCCATACCAATAATTACAAATAATTACCGAAATTTCTATCAACATTCAATTAATTGTGTCGAATCATGATCGAAACGACTGGAAATCAATTAGAAAATTGTCGATTTAGTATAATTTGAATAGAATTTCGTAATATTAATTAAATGTTACGCCACTGTAGTATCCCCCACTTTTGCAGCGGACATTGTTACCAACTTAACCGTACCAAAAAAAAAAAACTCAGTCGGTAAGAATAGGGTGCGGTTGTGTCGGCCGTTGATTTTTCCGTTGTCTAGTTGTCTGTCATTCAAGTGGCCAATTCTTAACAGTTAACAACACACACACACACAAATCAACCGGTTTTTTTTTATTGGTTGGTCGGTTAGTGGCCGTACTTTAAAAATATCTAATTACTAATTAATTATTAATTAGTAATTAATTAAAAAATCGGGAAATTTGTAGTGAATTGTAATTAAATCAATTGAATGAATGGACAACACATGAACCGATAATCGGGTGCCGGTATCTTGTTAACCAACTCACATTCTTTGTGTGTGAGTGTGTGCGTGTGTGTATATGTGTGCGTTTTTTACCAAAAATCTTAATAATTTAAGCAAAAAAAACTGGAAAATTGTGTGTTTTTGTGGGCAAACTAGCAACTAGTTAGGATGGCTGATCAAGATTCAAAGGATCGTTATGATCCAGAATTGAAATATTTATGTGTTGATCGTAATAATTTCAATGATCCAGCAACACAAGCTGAATGGACCCAGAAACGTCTTGTATGGGTACCGCATGATACACAAGGTTTTGTAGCGGCCAGTATTAAAGGGGAACGTGGTGATGAAATTGAAGTTGAATTACAAGAAACTGGTAAAAGGATAACAGTACTTAGGGATGATATACAAAAGATGAATCCACCGAAATTTGATAAAGTCGAAGATATGGCTGAATTGACATGTTTAAATGAAGCATGTGTTTTGCATAATTTGAAAGATCGATACTATAGTGGCCTTATCTATGTAAGTCTTCACACTAAAAACACACCCATAAAAGTATACAAAAAAACCCCCCTAGTGAGTGGCGGATCTAGGCATTCGGGGGCCCTGAAACTTATGTCCTGTAAGGGGCCTCTCAATGACGTACACCAAAAGACACACCAAGTTTAAGCTTCAGGGGGTCCTGCTGTTCCCTTTACTTTTGCTTATTATCTCTAAATTCTACTTGATTATAACTAGGCACCGAAGGCCTCCCCCAAGACCGGGTGCCCTGAAGCTTAAGCTTCATTATAGATCCGCCCCTGCACCTATTCATAGTATAACAAAATTGTAAAGCGGAAAGAATCACGAAATTCTAATAATCGATTCACAGGTATATGAATCATATAGGAATCTCACAAAGTGAAAATAATTCCTCTAAAAATGTCACACCAATCTACATGTGTTCTACCTTTTAATCATTTTGTCTTTTTGGAATTCTTTGAATAAATCAAGTTCTAGTCCCTGATGATAATAATATATCAAGGACATTCCATCGTTTTTCTATCACTTTTAAACTTGGGAGGAATTGTAATAACAAGACTTGTAATCAATTGTTAATCATATCACTTCTTATTTTTGGGTTCAAATGAAACCTTCCAAGAAAAACCACAACTTTTTTTTGTTCTGATTAAATCAAAAGGAAATCGTTCAGTATGCAATGGTATAGGTTTTCCGGTGGCTTTACCTCAAAATCGTTTAAACAACGCCCTTTTTATGAAATTTAACATTGAAGTGTTAAATATGAATTGTTTTTCATAATCAACTTCAATTTGTAAAGTCACATTATAAGTTCTGTCCGAATGCTTATATACACTTGTTTATCTAGAAACATGCCTTATCTGGTCGATCCCTTTGTCACTTGCACTGGAATTACGGCCCTATTACACATACAAGTTGATTTCTAAAGTCTCCATTTCCTCTAATGTGATAAAAAGTGATAAATGCACTTTACAAGTTACTTCTATCTCTCTTTCTAATGGTGACTTTACAAATCAATTCGTATGTGTAAGACAGGCTTTAACTTCACAAGTTAAAGTGCCAGTTTCATAATCAACTTTAACTAGTAAAGTCACATGTTAAGTCCATAGCTCTGCCCGAATGTTCAAATGCACTGGACTAGAATGTGACTTTGCAATTTAACTTTGAATCACTTTCATAATTAACTTTAATTTGTAAAGTCACATTATAAGTCTATAGAGTTCTGTCCGAATGCTTATACACACTTGTTTATCTAGAAACATGCCTTATTTGGTCGAACCCTTTGTCACTTGCACCGGAATTATGGTCCTATTACACATACATACAAGTTAATGTGTAAATCTCTATTTCCTCTAATGTGTTAAAAAGTGATAAATGCACTTTACAAGTTACTCCTACCTCTCCTTCTAATGGAAACTTTACAAGTTAAAGTGTCAGTTTTGTAATCAACTTTAATTTGTAAAATCACATTCTAATTGTAAGTTCTCAATGTTTGTACACGCTTGTTTCTTGAATAAAGTGTCTAATCTGAGCTATGTATTTTTCACACTTAGAATGTGATTTTACAAATTAAAGTGACTTTAAAGTTGATTATGAAACTGTCCAAAATTTACTTTAAAGTAGATTATGAAACTGGGCCATAGACCAGGCACGTTTTCGTATAGATGGACTTGGGCAAATTTCAGACCAAGCGAATCTGAATCATTCTGCAGCTGTTTGATGAATTTGATGGGTGGGAGCTCTAGTGCACGCTTGTTTCTTGAATAAAGTGTCTAATCTGAGCTATGTACATATTTTGCACACTTAGAGTGTGATTTTACAAATTAAAGTGACTTTAAAGTTGATTATGAAACTGGCCCAAAGTTACTTTAAAGTAGATTATGAAACTGGGCCATAGACCAGCAGGCACGTTTTTATATAGATGGACTTGGGCTAATTTCAGACCAAGCGAATATGAATCATTCTGCAGCTGTTTGTTGAATTTGATGGGTGGGAGCTCTAGTGCCGATCAATCAAATTCGTCAAACTGTTTCGGAGTGATTCTGATTGATTCAGATTCGCTTGGTCTGAAATGAGCCGGATAATGCGACTTTACCAGTTGAAGTGACTGTAAATTTGAATTTGGAAATCAAGAATCGAATCTTTAAACGCAAACTTCTAGAGGCGAAAAACCAATATTTACAAGAATTTCATAGAAATAATTAAATTTAAAAGACTTGATTATAAAAACATTGAAACCAAAAAGTTTAAAGACAAAAAAAATGTTAAATTTTTTACGCTATAAATAAACCGAATTTTGCGGTTTTCCAAATTAGTTCAAATTACTAAAACTCTACAACATATTCTAGTTTTTCTTTATAATATTGATAGATAGGATTTAATGAACCTGAAAATATGAAAATTATGAAACTATGCGTATCTTATATATTATGCTGGAATCGGCCTTGATTGTTCAGATAAAATTAACATGTTATGAATGATGGCCTTTGTATTAATAATAATAATTGATTTTTTTTTGCATTACAACATTCTGCGGTTGTGAATACTTACGATTTATATGTATACAGGATATGATTATTACAAAAAGAATACTGTTAATTATTATTTTGACTTTCTATGAAGACCGTACTATTTAAATAATTTCTAGTTAGAGTAGGGTAGGTATGGGTTTTATTTTTATTAGATTTTCACAGTTTTCCCCCCAAAAAATGGTGTGTTTCTTTTTTGCGGAATAACTCTGCAAATATTTATAAATAGACAATTTTAAAATATTTAGCTGTTTGTAAAAATAATCGCTGGTTAATGAATGGTGTTATAATATAGCTTGATTGAAAAAAGGAGTCAGAAATAAATAGAAGAAATTCTAAACATCTGTATATAAAAATTAGTTAGTTGAACGTCATATGCTAAATCAGTCCAGTAGTAACATGTTAATAATAATAATGAACCAAAACAAAATAAAATAATAATGACGGATAAACCACCTACACAATTACCATTTATATCAGTAAAGAAGTAATATTTGTTATCAAAAAAAATGTATCAAAAATCCTAATTTTTGTATGAATACTTGCGTTTCTTTGTTAATTAAATGATTAAGAAACGAAAATAATGATGATAATACCAAATAATGTGTCGGCTTTTATTTGAATCAATACCATAAATAAATTGATAAGAAAAATCGTAATACATATAGAAGAAGACTTATATCTTATCAATAATGTTGAAACGGGTGTATTAATTGATTTTTTTTCATTTGGCTTTTTGTCTGTTATTATCAAAATATTTATATTTGAGATTTTTGAAAATTTTAATTAATTACATTATAACTATATTTTTATTTCGTTTAATTAACTGTCGAAAATATCTTTGAAATTCTATAGTTTCATTAAAACTTTGAAATAAAGATGACGCGTTATTTGTAGGGTCTTATCAGCAGGGACATATGTATGTAAGTTGCTATTATCAGGGCAGGAAAATTGGCAAAAAAACACGTGTAAACATTGTTTATACAAATACGTGTTACCTGGAGCAAAAAAATTTGTTAATTGATCTGAAAAAACTGAAAACAAATGGGTTAATTTGTTGTTTTTAAAATTAGAAAAAAAAACTATATAAATGTTTGGAATTTCTCCAGAATCTGTAAAATTTGCGTGGCAATGTACTCGTATTGTAGAGAAAAACAACAACAAAAAAAATATGTGCCACCTAATTTTCTATTATTATTATTATTATTATTATTATATGAAAAACGTCCAGATTAAACATTGAATTATAAATACATTTAAAATAATAGACTTTAAGGCTTGTCTTTGACAATATAAAAGAGAGACCAACCTTAAAAATCAATAAAATACCTTGAAACTTTATATAGTGACTTTCTGTATTTATTTCGTTCGAAGTTAATTAGAAATTAAATTATTTATTGAAGGGGGACGAAAAAACTGTTTTTCTAAAATTTTTCAAATTATAGCGTTAAATCGCTTTTATTAAACAAAAACACTTTAAATTCATTAATTTTTTATAAAACGTGACAAATAATATAAGTCGGTCGATTTTGTTAAATTTTAAAGTCATCATCAACGAGGACTAGTTTGACAGTTAAACGGTATTCAGTCAGCAAGTCGTCTTGGATTTATATTCGGGAAAACTCGACCAATAGTAACAAAACATAGCTACACAGTCGAAGATTTGTGTTAGATTTTATTGCTTCTTTAGTTCGTTTGTGGGTGGGTGGAGCAAGACAAGTCGACGAGGACTACGGACTGAATACTAGAGTCCTTGTTAACTATTGTTTAACACCGATACTTTGAATTGCACCGCATTTATTCAGTCGAGACCGAAAATAACGACTAGGCTCTCATTAAGGCTACAGTGGAAGTTCTATAAAATGAAATCCTTAACTATTACTACAGTAGATAGAAAACAATAAAAACTTCATTAGAAAGTGGTTCTACTGTAATTATAGAAATGATTTAATAAGCAAATTAGTACTAAACTACTGTAATTAAATTCGTGTAAAATGAGAAAATTCCCATATTATTATAAAGTAAAGATAATTAAATTTTTGTAATTTATTGTACAATATAATGATAAGAAATTTTAAATTTAAAGCAAAAAGAGCGAAACAACCGGGGATAATACCTATACCTAATACATATAGACAAAAATTTTCAAATATTAAAAAATCATTTAAAACGAGTTTTCTAATGGTTTTTTATTACTTTTTTTTGTTAGAATTCATTGATTATAACAATGGAATGTGTGTGTATGATAAGTAATTGTTGTTGTTTAAGTGGAATTTTTCGTGTTGTTTTCTTGTTGTTTGATTATAATTCTAACTTATTACTTTTTCACGTTGTCGTCTTCTTCAAATCTCATATCTTTCCTTTTTTTGTCCTCCTCTCTTATTATTAAGATCATTGCCCTTGATCTTATTATTCAATTTAATTCAATAATATTAACACCATTCAAAATAATTAATTTTAATTGTTTTAGAATTTTAATTAATTGTTTATTTTTTTTGGTATAAATCAAAATTATTAAAAAGGGCTTCTCGTAGATTTTGGTTTCTTCTTTATTGTTGTTGTTTGTTGTTGCTAGTCTTCTTGTGAGATGGAGGAGACCTGTTCATGGTAGTATTAACATTATACCATTGGGGTCGCCGTTCTATGAAGGTCATGTCATTATTTTTTTCTTCTTGTTCTTGTTGTTTTGTCGTTGCACTCACCCACGATTTTCGTCTCCTCAACAAACATTTTTCACCAAAAACATCACGAAAATTTCAAGAATCTTGTCCTATTAATCTTAACAGTGGAGAGATTTCTCTTGGAACTTGAAAGATCTCCCAAAAAAAGCCTTCAAAAAATGGTACCATACTACCATAATACTATAATACCATTCCATAATGAAAGTGAGAGTTTTTTCTTAAATTGTAACAACCTCTCTACCTATTTGATCATATGTTTGTTAAAATATTATTAATTTTGATTATTGTTGAGTTTTTGTAGATTTTTGAATTGTTTATTGAAGGAATTTTATAAAAAATTTAATAATTAGTTGATTGTTGTTAAAGAAAATTGTTTGAAATTAACTAGATTGCCCACATGTTTGTTGTTTAAAATAATGTTGATAATGATTATTACACAAATCATTGACAAAGATAGAAAGTCAACGAGAAAAAGGAGAGATTCTCCATATGTGGCTATAATAATAATAATAATAATAATGATTAATCTTGATATATTTGGTAATTTCTTAAAAAAAAATTACGTTTATGATCCGAGAAAAATCCAGGTGAAATTTCGATGATTAATCCCAAATATGACTCACCGTTTTTAGATAAGAATCTTTTACCATAAATGGTATAAATGTAGAAAAAAAGACTGGGTCAGGGACTAAAAAATATTGCTTAGAATTAGTGAGGGTGTTTATTTTTATTTTTTTGTTGTATTGAATAGAAAAGGCTGGAACTCAAAAAATTGGAATCTTTACTCTTTACCAAAAAAAGTGTGGAATTTTTGGCAGTTTATCGACGATTTTCTTTGATATTAAATAGTTCTATGGATATTTTGTACAACAGTTGTTCTATTCTTTAAATTCCATATTAGGATGTGGATTTAGTCAATTTAATTGATCAATTATTGGCCATATGTCTGTCGTTTCGTTACGCATATGTGTATTCTATATTTGTGTGTATGTACAATATTTTCATACACATACATACATACATACATAGAGATATAAATTAAGAAAGACGATTACTTAATCAAATTCAACAAATATGGAAATAGTAATTTGCCTTTCTCCCTTATTTATATATAAATTTTTTTTCCATTTACTTTTTTATGTTGAATATCAAATGAAAAACCAGTATTTAAACACGCTGGTTTTAACTAATTTGGAAAAACAAATAATGGAAATCGTCCTTGAATTGATTCAACATAGGAGGATTGGTGGAAAAGTCCATAAGTTTGCCCATTTTTTGGAGTTTTCAACGCGATAAGGATTCTTAAAAAAGAGAAATTCTCCAAGCATTCTTCCTCCCCTTTGTTTTGCTTTTACTATTACTTTTGATTGCCTTTTTGTTTCAAAAAACTTCATCTTTGAAGTCTCTAAATATGGTAAAACTTGTGTACAGTGGACACTGTCTATACTGTGTCCGTATTAGACGGGTTTTTTGAGATATGATAAAATCCTCGAACAGGCTGAGTTGTTCACATTATAGAGGTGTTTTTTTTCAATTAAGCAAATGGAGTTTTTCTGTTAAAACTCTTTTTATCATTTAAATGATTAATATTAAATTTAGAATTCGTGATTTTTGTCCAGTCCTATTGATTTCAATAATTGAATTAATCCTAGTCTGACCCATATCGTATTATTATAATACATATAAGTTTTCCTTTTATATTATCTATTATTATTATTATTATTATTATTAATTATTTTTTGTAATTTTAGACCTACTCCGGCCTTTTCTGTGTTGTTGTTAATCCGTATAAAAAACTGCCAATTTATACAGAAAAAATTATGGAACGATATAAAGGTATTAAAAGACATGAAGTACCACCACATGTATTTGCCATAACTGATACAGCTTATCGTTCAATGCTTCAAGGTAAATTTGTTGTATATAAATCCTATTTAATTAATTTTATTAATTATTGTATATTTTTTTATTATTTATAGAAAGAGAAGATCAATCAATTTTATGTACTGGTGAATCGGGTGCTGGAAAAACGGAAAATACAAAAAAAGTTATACAATATTTAGCATATGTGGCTGCATCAAAATCACCAAAAGGATCAGGAGCGGTACGATTATTTTTTTTTAATTATTATTATTATTATTGGATAAAATAGAAATATTATACATAGATTGCATGTTCTTCATTATTATTTAATCTTATACTATTTTTTTTTCTGTTTCTTTTGCATGTTTTATTTCCATTCTTTTGGTGGCACCCTGCAGAAAGATCTTATTGTAAGTAGTATTTACACACAAAAAATCCTTCTCTACATATAATATGTAATCAACTTATTGTCAATATTTGTAAATATTTTCAATTATTATTGATGTATTTATTGAATATTTCTTCTTATATTTTTTACATGCTGGGCTAATTATAGCAGAGTCCTACAAGAGAATTCTCGGTATGTGTAAGTTCGATGTGTGTAGATTTTTTTCTAATTTTTAGAAAAAATGATCAAAAATCGAGCTAAACCTAGATAGATAGTAATGTGTTGTTTTTGTTCCCCACCCCGTTTAATTAATTTTTCTAATGTTCTGATAATTTTTTTAATTGTATTTTTGTCTGTTTTATTAATATAGGGCGGTTTAGAACAACAATTGTTGCAAGCCAATCCGATATTGGAAGCTTTCGGTAATGCTAAAACCATCAAGAATGATAATTCTTCACGATTTGTAAGTTTTTCCTGTTTTATTATCAAATTTTAATCAATTGTAATTTTTTCTGTTTTGTATTTATTTTAGGGTAAATTTATTAGGATAAATTTTGATGCTTCTGGTTATATTGCTGGTGCAAATATTGAAACTTATCTATTGGAAAAATCACGTGCCATACGTCAAGCTAAATCGGAAAGGACTTTCCATATATTCTATCAACTTTTAGCTGGTGCTTTACCTGAACAAAGAAGTAAGTCCTACTTTTTTTTCTTTTGTAAACCAGTTTTTGTGGTTCATTCTTCTAATATTTATTGCCCCAACTAGTTTATTGAGGTCCTGAAGAAGTTACCACACGGTGACGAAACGTTAGTCCCAAAAAACTAGAAAATACAACACTGACATCCTAATAATCAATCACAAAATTAAAACATTTAACTGCAGGATTTAAAGAAATCTCTTGTTAGCGAATATTTTTCTATTTAAATCATAGTTTATTAATTCTTCAAGTTACTGCTTTTGTAAATTTGCCTTTTTTTTATAGAATATACCACCGGGAAGTATCCCTCTTACGGTCTCCGCACACCACGTTGGAAACGTCCGTCACGTCAGTCACGTCCAAAATTAAAAAAGCATTGGTTCTTGTGAGAGTCTCGAATTGAGACGAGTTGGTCCGATCTGCCTCAATTCGAGCTTGCCATACGAACCAATGCGTTTAATTTAGGAGGCGACTGACGTGACGGACGTTTTCGACATGGTGTGCGGAGCCCGTTACTCGACTATTTACCGGAATATCCATATGCTTTTATTTATTGTGATTTTTTGTCGTGTTCCAGAGGAATTCATCCTGGAGGATCCGAAATCATATCCATTCTTACGTGAAGACAATCATATTGTACCGGGTGTTGATGATGCAGCTGAATTTCAAGCAACCGTAAAAAGTATGAATATAATGGGTATGACAAATGAAGATTTCACTGCAATATTTCGTGTTATATCAGCTGTTATGTTATTTGGTACAATGCAATTTAAACAAGATCGTAATTCAGATCAAGCAACATTACCAGATAATACAGTTGCACAAAAAATTGCTCATCTATTAGGTTTATCGGTAACAGATATGACAAAAGCATTTTTAAAACCACGTATAAAAGTTGGACGTGATTTTGTAACAAAAAGTCAAACAAAAGAACAAGTTGAATTTGCTGTTGAAGCTGTATCGAAAGCATGTTATGAACGTTTATTCCGTTGGTTAGTAACACGTATTAATCGTTCACTGGGTCGGACAAAACGACAAGGTGCTAGTTTTATTGGTATATTAGATATTGCTGGTTTTGAAATATTCGAATTGAATTCATTCGAACAATTATGTATTAATTATACAAATGAGAAATTACAACAATTATTCAATCATACAATGTTTATATTAGAACAAGAAGAATATCAACGTGAAGGTATTGAATGGAAATTTATTGATTTCGGTTTAGATCTACAACCGACAATTGATTTAATTGATAAACCAATGGGTATTATGGCATTATTGGATGAGGAATGTCTATTCCCGAAAGCTACCGATAAGACATTTGTTGATAAATTAGTTAGTGCCCATTCGGTACATCCGAAATTTAAAAAGAGTGATTTTCGTGGTGTTGCTGATTTCTCAATAATTCATTATGCTGGTAAAGTGGATTATTGTGCCAATCAATGGTTAATGAAAAATATGGATCCACAAAATGAGAATGTTGTCTCATTATTACAACAATCACAAGATCCATTTGTTGTACATATTTGGAAGGATGCTGAAAATATTGGACGTGCTAAAGGCATGTTCCGTACTGTATCCTATTTATATAAAGAACAATTAGCCAATTTAATGGTAACTCTGAGGAATACTAATCCGAATTTTGTACGTTGTATTATACCGAATCATGAGAAACGTGCTGGTAAAATTGATGCACCTTTAGTTTTGGATCAATTACGTTGTAATGGTGTATTGGAAGGTATCCGTATCTGTCGACAAGGTTTCCCGAATCGTATACCATTCCAAGAGTTCCGTCAACGTTACGAATTATTAACACCCAACGTTATCAATAAAGGGTTCATGGATGGCAAGAAAGCTTGTGAAACAATGATTAAAAGTCTCGAATTAGATCAAAATCTTTATCGTATTGGACAATCGAAGATATTCTTTAGAGCTGGTGTTTTGGCACATTTAGAAGAAGAACGTGATTATAAAATCACCGATTTAATTGTTAATTTCCAAGCATTTTGTCGTGGTTTTCTATCGCGACGTAACTATCAAAAACGTGTCCAACAATTGAATGCTATCCGTATTATACAACGTAATTGTTCAGCTTATTTGAAATTACGTAATTGGCAATGGTGGCGTTTATATACAAAAGTCAAACCATTACTAGAAGTTACAAAGCAGGAAGAGAAATTGATGCAAAAAGAGGATGAATTAAAACAAGTTAAAGATAAACTGGAACATCATATAAAAGCTGCCAAAGAATATGAAACGAAATATCAACAAGCCCAAGAAGAAAAGATTGTTCTACAAGAACAATTACAAGCTGAAGTTGAATTATGTGCAGAAGCTGAAGAGATGCGTGCACGTTTAACAGCACGTAAACAAGAATTAGAAGAGATCTTACATGATTTAGAAGCACGTATTGAAGAGGAAGAAGAACGTGCAAATGCATTAAATAATGATAAGAAAAAATTACAATTAACTATACAAGATTTAGAAGAACAATTAGAAGAGGAGGAGGGTGCACGTCAAAAATTGCAACTCGAAAAAGTGCAATGTGATGCAAAAATTAAAAAACTAGAAGAAGATCTAGCATTAAGTGATGATACAAATCAGAAATTATTAAAAGAAAAGAAATTATTAGAAGAACGTAGTAATGATTTAAGTCAAACATTAGCTGAAGAAGAAGAGAAAGCTAAACATTTAGCTAAATTAAAAGCAAAACATGAAGCAACAATTGCTGAATTAGAAGAACGTCTATTAAAAGATCATCAACAACGTCAAGAATCGGATCGTTCCAAACGTAAAGTTGAAACTGAAGTGAATGATTTAAAAGAACAATTATCTGAGAAAAAGACACAATTAGAAGAATTACAATTACAATTAGGTAAACGTGAAGAAGAATTAGCACAAGCTATGGTACGTGTTGATGAAGAAGGTGCCTTAAAAGCACAAGCTCAAAAAGCATTACGTGAATTAGAAAGTCAATTATCTGAATTACAAGAAGATTTAGAAGCGGAAAAAGTGGCACGTAGTAAAGCTGAGAAATTAAAACGTGATCTAAATGAAGAATTAGAAGCATTAAAGAATGAATTATTGGATTCTTTGGATACAACTGCAGCACAACAAGAATTACGTTCGAAACGTGAACAAGAATTGGCAACATTAAAGAAAACGATTGAAGAAGAAACACAAAGTCATGAAGTTATATTAGCTGATATGAGACATAAACATAGTCAAGAATTGGCAACAATTAATGAACAATTGGAGAATTTGAAAAAATCGAAAATTAGTTTAGAGAAAGCTAAACAAACATTAGAAGCTGAAAATGCTGATTTAGCAACGGAATTACGTAATGTTGGTGCTAGTCGACAAGAGGGTGAACGTCGTCGCAAACAAGCTGAAAATCAATTAGTTGAAATACAAGGTAAATTAGCTGAAGTTGATCGTTCACGTAATGAATTACAAGAGAAAACTATCAAATTACAACAAGAAATTGAAAATATTGCACAACAATTAGAACAAGCTGAATTGAAAGCATCAGCAGCTGTTAAAAGTCAAACGAATTTAGAATCACAATTTAATGAAGCTCAATTAGCATTAGAAGAAGAAACTAGACAGAAATTAGCCTTGAGTTCTAAATTGAGACAATTAGAATCGGAAAAAGAGAATCTACAAGAACAGATTGAAGAAGAAGAAGAAGCTAAAAGGAATTTCGAAAAACAAATTGCTGCATTAACTATACAATTAGTTGAAGCTAAAAAGAAAGCTGAAGATGAAGCTGAACAGGCTGCAATTTTAGAAGAAAGTAAAAAGAAATTAGCAAAAGATTTAGAAAGTTTACAACGACAAGTTGATGAATTATTAGCAGCCAATGATAAATTGGAACGTAGTAAAAAGAAAATTGCTGCTGAATTAGAAGATACAAATATTGATTTAGAAACACAACGACAAAAAGTTTCGGAATTAGAAAAGAAACAGAAAAATTTCGATAAAGTATTAGCTGAAGAGAAACAAGTTAGTGAACAATTAGTTATTGAAAAAGATGCTGCTGAACGTGAAGCACGTGAAAAAGAAACGAAATTATTATCATTAAGTCGTGAATTGGATGATGCAAATGTTAAAGTTGAAGAATTAGAACGTGTCCGTCGTCAATTACAATCTGAATTAGATGAATTAGTTAATAATCAAGGTACGGCCGATAAGAATGTACATGAATTAGAGAAAGCAAAACGTTCATTAGAAAGTCAATTGGATGAATTGAAAGCACAAAATGAAGAATTAGAAGATGAATTACAATTAACTGAAGATGCTAAATTACGTTTAGAAGTTAATATGCAAGCATTACGTACACAATTCGATCGTGAAGTACAAGCTAAAGAGGAACAAGCTGAAGAGAAACGTCGTGGTATTGTTAAACAATTACGTGATTTAGAAGCTGAATTAGATGAGGAACGTAAACAACGGACAGCTGCTGTTACGGCACGTAAAAAATTAGAAGGTGATCTAAAAGAATTAGAAGCACAAATTGAGATGCAATGTAAAATGAAAGAGGATGCATTAAAACAATTGAAAAAATCCCAACAACAATGCAAAGAAGCTATACGTGATGCTGAAGAAGCACGTGCTGGACGTGATGAATTAGCTGCACAACATAAAGAAGCTGAACGTAAAGTGAAAACATTAGAAGCTGAAATGGTACAATTAACCGAAGATTTATCAGCATCGGAACGTGCCCGGCGTGCTGCTGAAGCTGAACGTGATGAATTATTAGAAGAAATCAATAATGGTAATAATAAGAGTGCATTATTGATTGATGAAAAACGACGTTTAGAAGCTCGTATTGCAACATTAGAAGAAGAAGTTGAAGAAGAACAAAGTAATAATGAAATGTTACAAGATCGTGCACGTAAAGCACAATTAACAATTGAACAATTAACAACTGAATTGGCTAGTGAACGTTCATTAGCACAAAAACAAGAATCACATAAATTATTATTAGAACGACAAAATAAAGAATTAAAAGCTAAATTAACTGAATTAGAAACATCACAACGTACAAAAACAAAAGCAACAATACAAGCATTAGAAAGTAAAATAACAAATTTGGAAGAACAATTAGAAGTTGAAGCTAAAGAACGTTTAGCACAACAGAAAACCAATCGGAAATTAGATAAGAAATTAAAAGAATTAGTTATGCAATTAGAAGATGAACGTCGACATGCTGATCAATATAAAGAACAAGTTGATAAATCGAATTCACGTGTTAAAGCATTAAAACGACAATTAGATGAAGCTGAAGAGGAAATAAGTCGTGAAAAATCACAAAAACGTAAAGCACAACGTGAATATGAAGATATGTTAGAAAGTCAAGAATCAATGACTAGAGAAATTAATAATTTAAAGAGCAAATTAAGGTGAGTCTTCTTATACACACAATCAACTAAAGATAACACCGTCATTCTTAATTGTTTGACCCTTAATTTCAACCCTATCCTATATGGGGATGCTAGGTTTTAAAACAGTTAGGAATCACGGTGTTTAAACATTGAAAATAAACAATCCACCAATATTATTGTCTTTTTTTCTGTCTTCTGTTTATGTTAAATTCTATGGGGAATTTTCAGCATAAAATAATTGGACCCAACAGTGCAGATTTGTGTGGTATGTTGGTGTGTCCCTGTTTTTATAATTTATTAGATTTACTAATCCATTTGTGTATTATTACTGACTTTATTATTGCTGTTGTTGGTTTTTTTTTAAATATGAGATTTTGATTCCCGAAATATTTTGTAGACGTGGAACAGGGGGTAGTATGGGCTTACCATCGACTCGTAGAGTACGTGGTTCAATTCAGTCCAGTGGTAATGGTTCAGGTGATGATTCAACAACCCAGGATGAAACTGTTGATGGTGAAGACGCCCCTAATTAAACTAAACGACGCGTCGTCACACAATCAACAACAAAAGAGCGTCTATTGTATATATTTATTTGTATATCAATCAATTTTAGTACTTAGCATTTTTTTACAAAAAACATATATAAAAGTTTATTAAGACAATATTAACAAAACGGTATTTATCAGGATGATTTTGTTTCTTTAATTAATATTTTTTTTCGTTTATTATTTGTATTAATTGATTAATTTTAGTTTATTAATTTTTTTTAATAGTTGATTGCATTTATTCAATACTTAAACAATTATTGCTTTATTATTTCTTGCTGCAACTGCCTATAGAGTCTTCCTTATGTTTTTTTTCTCTTTAATTTCTGAAAATGTTAGGTTTTTTTGCTTTTATTGTTATTAGAAAATACAGCATATTACCCCCCAATTTATCGAATTTATAAAAAAACGACACTTCTATATAATATTTCATACAATTTTTTATTAATAATAAACAATAACAATAATAATATTGCTATATGATAAAGTAATATATTTTGTAAAAAAATCATAATTTAGGCCACCAGTTTTTTGATACTTTTGGAAAAACACATTTTTGTATGTATATATTTAATCAGTATGTAAAAGAAAAACTATGTACAAGTATTTTCTCGGTTATGGGCTCACTTTATTTGTACTTTAACTATTTCAATTATAATAAAAAAGAAAAAAAATGTGGGAAATTTCTGTTATTCCCCGAATATTTTTCTCCTATCGTAGCAATTGTGTATTTTAAACTTCCCGCTAATAATTGATGGCGCCATCTTTACACAGCATCTAGGAACTAAAAATTAGGTTGGTAATGTTTTGGAGTTTTATTGGTTGCGGGAAATTTAAAATAAATGGCCCTTTTGGGTCCCCTAAATATATACTTTGGACCAAATTTCATGTTTTTCATAATTGTACGTTTGATTAGGAATGGTGGAAAGTTTTTAATTGAATAATTTGTGAAATTTACGTTTAAGAGTTGGGGATCTGTCAAATGTCAATATTAAACACAACCTCACATATACGAAATGGCATCGTCCGGTGATAAATCCAAAGTAAGTCCGTAAAATAAATATATTTCTCCTGTAATTAATAACATTGTTCTCTCTGTATTTAAGGCTAACGACCAAAAAGAGAAAAAACGTAAAGAATCAATTTTGGATCTATCGAAATATTTAGAGAAAACGATACGTGTAAAATTTGCTGGTGGTCGTGAAGCTAGTGGTATTTTAAAAGGTTACGATCCATTATTGAATCTAGTATTAGATAATACAATTGAATATTTACGTGATCCAGATGATCCATATAAATTAACAGATGATACTAGACCATTAGGATTAGTTGTATGTCGTGGTACTAGTGTTGTATTAATCTGTCCTATGGATGGTATGGAATCTATACAGAATCCATTTATTTCACAAGAATAATTAAAATTTCCATTTTTGCTTTGAATACATTTTCATTTCATTCTAATTAATAATAATAAGACTTTTTTACATATTTAAGAATAAATTTTGTTTTATAATTTGTACTAGTATTTCTATCCTTATTGGTATTATTAAGTTCGAAAGAGACAATTGATCAGTCACGTGATAAATTCTCAGTTTTTAATTGGTTGGATGTTTTCTAGCGCCAAGCGAAATTCAACTATAGCTTGTGACTTGCCGGCGAGTCAAATCCATACTCGCGACAAAATTTAAATAAATAAAAATGCATTAACCAAGTTTGTATTATCAACTCTAATTATTGTTGTCTTCGAGTTAAATGTTAATTTTATCAATTTTGTGTTACGATATCGAGATTCTTTTTCATAAACCGTGCTGAGTTCGTGATTGTATCCGAAGTGCTGAAAATAGGACAGGCGCGTTTACAAACGCATGCGTCACATTTGGCGCGATATTTGAATTTTCAGTATTTAAGATTTCATTAACAGATGACCTTTAGCTTTT